>JAKLNE010000016.1:437464-590075 GCA_022814615.1 Waltergamsia citrina | reverse complement strand
ACCTTTTTAAAAACAAAACTTATTTTATTTACGGGGCCACCCCGGTTTGCTCTGCCCACAAACCACCTTTTTTTAAAACCCCAACTAAAAAACCCCCCCCCCCCCCCCCCCCCTGGTCCAACCACCAAACAAGCCCACGCCTGGTCCGGAAAGCTTCGCCGCTGCCCCGACTCGCCTTGACACGAAATTCTTACATCCAACCCCGGACCATTTTCCCCCCATCCACTTTGCTCGACAGACTATGAATCTGAACGCGCAGCAGCAGGACCCCAGTCATCATCAGCAGCAACAACTTCGTCAACGAGAAGGACGGCCCGTGTCTCACCAATCTCAATCTATCTACACCCCTCAGCATATTGCTCAGCTTCAACAGGCGCAACAGCAGCAACAACAGCAACAGCAAGGTCAAGGCGCCATGAATGGTATTAATGGGGCCAATATGGCCGCGACGGGTGGCATGCCTGTTCCTACGCCTGCCGGCCACCAGGCTGAGCTGAACTATATCTATGGCATGGTGGAGGAGCTGAGTCGACAGCTTGCCGATAACAGGAGGGTCACAGAAGATATTGTCAACGGGCTGGGCCGTGTGCGGACAAGGGCGCGCACCAATGGCATGAGCAACGACGAGGTCATTGACTCGGCCGCCGAAGACTTGAACGGTACAGCTCACGCTCAAATACTCTTCTCTCTCTACAACAACTTTGCCGCTAAAACTACTTTCTTAACAGAACAAGAACCCAACCTCGACGCCCTCGTCTCCCTCCTCTCCGAATCCCTCGAAAAAGCCAAACACAGCCGCGACGCCAACGCCAGCCTCCTCTCCCAATACGCCAACGTCTTCGCCCTCCTCCTCAAACAATTCCACGAATACAAAGCCAAGCACGTCGCCGACGTTGCCACCTGGCACCACTCCTACCGCGCCCAGCTCGACGAAGCCCGTCGCGAGAACTGTCGTCTTCGCGAGCAAATCTGGGAGATGCAGGACCACGCGGCGAATGCGAATGATAGCTTAAGGGCGTTTAGAAGGAAGTATGATGAGGATGAGAAGAGGTGGGATAGGAGGGTGGATGCGGTGGCGGCGAGGCAGGAGTTGAGGTTTTGGAAGAGGATGGCTATGCCCGAGTTGGAGGATGATGATACGTATTGGAGTGGAGATGATGATATTATTGATCCGGCCGAGAAGGAGAGGCTGAGGGAGTTGGAGCAGCGAGCGGCGCAGGAGCAGATGATGGCGGATAGTCAGGCCGAGGATAGTGATGGCGGAGGTGGGAACTCGCAGCAAGGACCGTTCCAACATATGGGCGTCATGGGGGGTATTGCCATGCAGAGAGAAGATACGGGACAGCAACAGTTGCCGACACCGCCGCCGAGGCCGTTGAGTGCAGCTTCGAGTACGGGGTCGACGGGCCCTTCATCGTGAAGAGAGGAATGAATAAAGATAGAGAGAAAGGATACCCGGTTGTACGATACACTTTACTACATTACAATTCTAGCGGGAAACGGATATTGGATGCGTCAAAATAAAGAGATGAAAAGGCAAACTTGCCAGTCCGCGACTCTGTCCATTCGATGCTTCTTGAAATGGGGAGCTTCTCCCAGCGCAGCACATTCTGTCCTATATTACAGCCACCCAAACGCCCTGCCAAATTGTCCATAAATCAACTAATAACCACTCTGCTCACGACGGCCATCACCGTTCCCATCATGATCGTCTTTAGACGTAGCAGCAGCCTGACCTGCTTGCTTAATCCCCTCTTCATCTCCTCGCAGCTTCGCAAAGTAAGCCTTGATATCTTCAGCACCAATAGCCTCTCCACTCTCGGCAAACTGCTGGAAGAACGGCTTCAGCTGTTCCTTAAGATGATTATAGGCCATGACGCCCTCAATCGCACGGACTCTGTCGACGTTACGCAGAGCGCTTTCGCCACGTTCCAGCAGACTGCCGCTGCCGTGGGTGGAGCCGCCGTGTTGGGAGGCCCCTTCTTCGGATAGGGGAGGTTCGTATACTTCTTCTTCCTCGAGTAGCTGGGGGTGCTGGTTGAGGTGTTTGTAGCAAGAGCTGCATCGACAGAATTTGTCGCGAAAGTCTTCTTTGAAGAAGAGAGAGAAGCGCTCTTTGGGTGCAGGGGGCAAGTTAGGGAGCTTGCAGTCCGAGGGGTGGCTTTCTGAAGCTGACTCCTTAGTGGTACTAGTGGCGTCCACGGCTTCTCCATTGGTCTTTTCGTCTGGATTCTCTTCGCTTTTAACGCGCTTAGCTTCCCCTTGCTCGCTGTCTTCCAAATCATCGGCCTTGCGCTTCTTGGATTCGGTCTCTTGCTCTGTCGCCGGGTTGTCATTGTGGTGTAGTTTGACAGCGGGGAGGAAGCCTGAAAATCCGGCATATCTCTTGATCCACGGATTCGACTCGACGCATTTGTAGCATATCAATCCCTCAAAGTCCTCCTCATCTGGGAACCCTGGCGGCATAGGCGGCTCGTCGTCTTCATCAGCGACGGCCTCGTCTCCAGCCCCGGCTTGCTTCTCGTCTTGCTGCGGTCCGTTTCCCTCTGGAATGGTAGCTAGTGCGCTGTCTGCGCCATTCTCCGGCTTTTTCTTCTCCGTCTTCATCTTCTCGAACCACCGCGGTCCCATCCCTACAAGACACCCAGGGTGATACCAGTCCTCGCCGCAACCGCCTGTCTCCGCTGTCCCCAGGCCCAAACATTGGAACATTGTTCCCTTCTGCTCAAAGGGATCATAGTCGCACTCGCACGCGCAGAAGCGGTTGCGGAAGTTCTGGTTGTACTTATTATTGGCATCTGGCTCTTCGGAGTGAACGTCTCCGCGGGTGTTGGTCTCGCTGTTGGTTCGTAGCGTGCAAGGCGTTGATGAGGGGATGCGCGTGGTTCCGCAGTCGCATGTGAAGTTTCGCTTTTGGAAGATCTCGACGAGGGTGTGTTCTCCGTGGCATTGGATGGAACAGGCGTAGCAGACGCCGGCGGGCGTCCACTCTTGGGCTGGGGAGGCGGGAGGAGGATTGCATGTTAGACAGGCGAAAACGTTTTGGCGAAGGGGACCTAGGATCTTGGTGCATGAGTCGATGCTCTGATTATTTGTTAGCATCTATCCGCGTCGTGGAAAGTGTCTTCGTTGGGGAACATACGTAAGGGAGAGCTTCGCGGGCGTCGGCCTCAAGAGCTTCCTGATCGCGAATGAACCTAGCTAACATCAGTATACCATCACCAAGAAGTGTGATTACCATTCATGTTTCTTACTCTGCTGCGGTCTGTGATTCATTGGATTTTTCTGACTGTTGCGACATGCTGTTTTTGCGGGCGGCGACAGTTGGTCCGGCTTGCGCTTCAGCCGGAGCTGGCGCTGTGGGAGGGTCGTTAGACATATTGGGATATCAAAGATGAAGGTAATTGACGATTGCCGCGCGTCGAAAGATCTTGCGTGATGAAGAGGAAGCAAATTGGATGACAAGAAAATGAGAACTTGCAGTCGAGGACACAGGAGAGTGATACCTGAGATGGGAGCGGAGAGCTTACCTTCACGTCACACTTGATCTTGCTGGGGAAAAGGTCGACAAAATTACACGGACACTCTACAACCACTTTTGCATGGAGCTTATTCTGTCATGGCCGATAAGATAGCGACCCACTTTCAAAAACCACTTTACGCGTCGGTCACCCAAGGAGTTTAGTGCCACCACTTAACGCGTCTTCACGCGTCTTGATACGCGCCCATAGAATTAACCCCGTATTAACGAGGAACATCCCTCACCATCCCTCATCCCTCCATGCGCCATCCCTTGCCTCCCACCTGTTTCCAGCCTGACATTGAGCTACTTCCATCTATCATTGCCTCGCCAACGCTGCTCACGCCACTACATTTTCAAGCCATTACCACTACTGCATTCGCGATTGGGACTACACCGACATTCAGAGCCGACCACCATGAGGTATGGTTTATGAAGGCGCCTGCCGCTGTGCCCCTCGTCGCAGCGAGTAGGCACGAGCCCATCCTTTCGTCCAACTCTAACACCATCGCAGCTCTCCCCTTCGAGACCACCCCTCGTCGGCCAACCGAGGGGCGGCCCCTCGCTCCAGCCGAAAACGCTCGCGCAATGACGATGGGGACGCCTCATCGGCTGGCTTGGGGTCCAGCCCCATGCCCTCATCCCCACCCGCGGGACTACACATTGCGCACGGAGGCGACGATGATGACGATATTGAGGACGAGCCTGAGATCCAGGATGATCTAGAGGACCTAGATGAGATGGCCGATGATGATGTCGACCTTTTCCGCGAGGGGTTCGAGGCTGATTACAGAGACAAAGAGGGCGATACATACGAGGGCTTTGACCTTGACGATGAAGGCGACTATGCCGACATGGATATTGGCGCAAGACGACAACTTGAGGCACAGCTTAACCGGCGTGATCGAGAAGTGGCACGGCGTCAGAGAATCCCGGCTGCTTTCCTCCCAGGAGACGATGAGGACGGCGATATCGACCTGACTGCGCAGCCTCGTCGCCGAAGACATGCCTACGACGAGGATCCTGATGATGCCATGGATGCTGATATTATGGATGAGGAGCTGTCGCTCGAAGCTTTGAGCGATGTCAAGGCCTCTAGCTTAACGGAATGGGTCTCACAACCTGCCGTGCAAAAGACCATCAAGCGCGAGTTCAAGGCTTTCCTGACCTCTTTCACCGATGCCTCTGGCTCTTCCGTCTACGGTAACCGCATCCGCACCCTCGGTGAGATCAACGCCGAGTCACTTGAGGTGTCATATGAGCATCTTTCCGAGAGCAAGGCCATCCTTGCTTACTTCTTGGCCAACGCCCCGGCCGAGATGATCAAGCTCTTCGATGAAGTGGCTATGGATGTTGTGCTTCTTCACTACCCAGACTACGAGCGCATTCATTCCGAAATCCATGTTCGCATCTTTGATCTTCCTGTCCACTACACGCTTCGACAGCTGCGTCAATCGCACCTCAACTGCTTGGTCCGAGTCAGCGGTGTCGTCACCCGCCGCTCAGGCGTCTTCCCGCAGCTCAAGTACGTCAAGTTTGACTGCACCAAGTGCGGCATCACTCTTGGCCCTTTCCAGCAAGAGTCCAACGTCGAAGTCAAGATCTCCTACTGCCAGAGCTGTCAATCCCGCGGACCATTCACGCTCAACTCAGAGAAGACGGTGTACCGCAACTACCAGAAAATCACTCTGCAAGAGTCTCCTGGCACTGTCCCGGCAGGTCGTCTCCCACGTTCGCGTGAGGTGATCCTTCTCTGGGATCTGATCGACCGCGCGAAGCCGGGTGAGGAGATTGAGATTACTGGTATCTACCGCAACAACTACGATGCTCAGCTTAACAACCGCAATGGTTTCCCCGTCTTTGCCACCATCTTGGAGGCTAACAATGTTGTCAAATCACACGACCAGCTGGCGGGCTTCCGCTTGACTGAGGAAGACGAACAGGAGATTCGCAAACTCTCTCGCGACCCCAACGTTGTGGACAAGATTATCAACTCGATGGCCCCGAGTATCTACGGCCACACCGACATCAAGACGGCCGTGGCTCTGTCTCTGTTTGGCGGTGTCGCTAAAACGACCAAGGGCTCGCACCATGTCCGTGGCGACATCAACGTCCTCCTGCTGGGTGACCCTGGTACCGCCAAGTCACAGGTCCTAAAGTATGTCCAGAACACGGCTCACAGAGCCGTCTTTGCGACGGGCCAGGGCGCCAGTGCAGTCGGTCTGACGGCTAGTGTTCGTCGAGACCCTCTGACTAGCGAGTGGACTTTGGAGGGCGGTGCTTTGGTCCTGGCTGATCGCGGTACTTGCCTGATTGACGAATTCGACAAGATGAACGACCAGGATCGTACATCGATCCACGAAGCTATGGAGCAGCAGACGATTTCCATCTCCAAGGCTGGTATCGTGACAACCCTACAAGCGCGTTGCGGCATCATTGCGGCAGCCAACCCCATCGGCGGACGCTACAACTCCACAATCCCCTTCTCCGCCAACGTCGAGCTGACAGAACCCATCTTGTCACGTTTCGACGTCCTCTGCGTGGTGCGCGATACCGTCGAGCCTTCCGAGGATGAGCGCCTGGCGCGTTTCATTGTCGGCTCCCACAGCCGCAGCCACCCACAGTCCCAGCCTAACCAAGAGTCCATGGAGGTCGAGCCCGACTCGGAGCTCGCTGAGACGCAAGGGACGGCTGGTACTGCTGCTACGGCCAAGAAGCACGGCGAGGTGCCGCAGGAGCTTCTACGCAAGTATATTCTCTACGCGCGGGAGCGTTGCAGCCCGAAGCTGTATCATATGGATGAGGATAAGATTGCGCGATTGTTTGCGGATATGAGACGAGAGTCTTTGGCTACGGGCGCCTACCCCATTACAGTACGTTTCTCCCCACTATACCACTGGTACCAACTATATGGAACATCTTTTGCTAACTTTAATTTCTGTAGGTGCGTCATTTGGAAGCCATCATCCGTCTAAGCGAAGCCTTCTGCAGGATGCGTCTATCAGAGTACTGCTCAGCGCAAGATATTGACCGAGCGATTGCCGTCACGGTCGACAGCTTCGTGGGCAGTCAGAAGGTGAGCTGCAAGAAGGCGTTGGCGCGTGCGTTTGCCAAGTACACACTGGCACGGCCGGGACAAGGCAAGGGGGCGAATAGTCAGAGGAGGCCGACGGCTGTGATGGCTTAAAATGGGATAGCATACATGTTGGAGGGTGTCTTCCTCTGCTTCTTTTGTTTTCTTACGATGTTGAAACTAGGCGGATAATATCTAGGGGTTGTTTGGGGTTGTTTCTCTGCTTTTACGATATGGAAATGGGTCCATGGTTTATACTTTTGTATGATGAGGCAAATGAGAAGAAAGCATCAAGATGAAAAGGAAACACCTACGTAAGAAGTGATGTTCAGGGCTCCGGGAATTGGACAAGTCTGTCTTACTACGAAGACCACACACATGTCACTGCCCCACACTCTAGAAATATCAGCCACATCCCAAGGGCGAACAATGAAGCTAGCGCAGGCATTGGTGTTGGTGTTGGGCCGATCGGTTCTATTTATAGGAACATGTGGCTTTACCCATTCAATCAGGGAATTAAACGATTTTTGCACAAATTGGGTGTCGCCGATGGAATTGGAATGACGACCAGTCAGCTCAGATCAGCCTTGTGCATTTGACGACGTAAGGGGGGGGGACAACAGCTTATGCATGGGAGGGAAGTTATCATTGGTTGTTTTCTCCCGCATTGCATTGGGGAAGGGAAATGTGCTATTATGTTCGGTGAGGTAAGCCTTTTTTGACGTCTTGACTCTCTTGATGAGGTTGGTCCCGAATAGACTGGGTTTGTTTTACTTCTCTTTGTCTCTCTGATGGGTTGGTTGGGCCGTTGGTTATATCCCACCGGACTAGGCTGGGTTGCCAACTCATATAAAGTTAACTGAACAAGGTGTTTTATATGTTTCTTTTATTTTTCCCCGTTCCTCGAACCAGCTGTCAACTTTGTATCCAAACACACCGGGATCACACCTTGTCTTATACTTGTACTCCGTGTCTAAAGTATGCTCACGCCGACCGGGATCTATCCTTCTCCCCCCCCCCCCCATGTCTTGAGGCTCAGGCCGGTCACCTTTCAAACACACACTCTCTCCTACTGCTTCTAGTTTAGCACAGTCCAATACACATCTTGATACATGAACGAGCCACGACCAACGAAAAAAAACCTCCTGTAATCATCCTTCTTCTTCTGTTCCCCCCGGGGAGCGGCTCTGTTTCGCAAAAACGCACGTACCTCAAAATCCCCAATAATCGGGAATTAGCCGGACCAGCTTGGGAGACAACAATAGCATTGCCGTAAGCACACATGGATGAAGGGGGGAAATGATAATACGCGTGGATCTTTCTTTGTCTCTCCCACTCGCGCGCCCGATGTTAATAGTGCTGACGATGCCTACCCCCAGTTGTGCTATTTGTCGAACTAGCAGTGCCGATCCTCCGCCCAACGCACCTCAGCCTCTTTTCCTCTCTCTCTCGAGTACTTGTTTTTTTGCTTTTTCTTGGCTTTGCCTGACTTGGTGCTCGTCAGATGTGGAGAACTTTGTGCGACGACAAAAGTCAGTAGGTCATATCTTTGCTGTTTCGCCCATTTTCATTGTTGGTTTCCGGTGGGACAAACTTGACGAAACTATCCTCATCTCTCTTATTTCCTTCTTTCTCAATTACGTGGTTTCTCACTTTTTCGAATGTCGCATTGGCGTATCTTCTTCTCTGAATGTCGCTTTTAACATAATCTAGTAGTTGTTTTCTTGTCTTGTCTGTTGGATTCGTTCCTTGCTTGCTTGCTATTGATTGTGGACCGGCCTTGTCTGGCTCGCCTCGCTCGGACTTTTGCAGGCTCGTCGCGACGTCTCGTTTTTCGCGTTTTGGATAATCAATTGCTCCCCTTTTTTTTTTCAACATCGCCCAATTGGGGAATTTTATCTTTCACCCGTCAAGTTCAAGATCCAACTAGAGCACACAAACTCAAAGCGATTTCGCAATTCTTGCCATTGGGCAAGGGGAGGGAAGACTTTTTTTTTTTTGAATCGTCATGGCCGAGCCGCTCAGGGGCCTTCAACCGGTCGCAGAGACCAACGAAGATGGCGTCTCGGCCCTGTCAGCGTCTTCCTCACGACGCACCAACGTCTCCTCCGTGAAAGACTCAGTTAAAGACTATTCTCCGGCTGCTATTTTCCGCCGCTCTGGATATCAGCGGATGCCGTCCGACGGTCTTCAGGAACTTGCTGATCTTAATAAGGACGGCGTGGAGGCTGGGCCGTCATCGTCATCCTCACAACCCCAGCAAGGTCGTCAGGAAGACCTATCGCCGGATGGAGTCAGCGGGTTAGGGATTGAAGGGTGGAAAGATGGAACGAGTGGTGCAGCTACGGTTACGGGGAGTAGGCAGTCGGTTTTGCGCAGGCCTGTGAGCTTCAAGAGGACGCCGCCGGACACGCCTCGGTCTCAGCATGGGTTGTTGGAATCGTCCGAGACGAGCTCGCCGGCTATGACGCCTGGTATTTCTCGAGTTGGTGGATCGGCTCGGTCGTCGTATCTTCGGGCTAAAGATTCGTGGGATGAGATGGGCGCTGCTCTAAGAGGTGCAACGCATAGAAGCCCTTCGCGGGATTCAGATGGTAGGAATCTGCTTGATACGCCGGGGGCAGGGTCTTCTGCGCAGCATACTCCGGGTCTTTTGAATCCGCGCGGTGAAGTCTCCGATGGGGATGACGACTTTGACGATGCAGCCTTTAACAAAGGCTTCAGTAAGTGAAAACCAACAAGCAATCTCGTCCAAATACTCTCCCCTCCAACTAACGAAAACTGTAGGTCAACCGCCAAACTACTGTGGTTCGAAAAAGGACATTCACGCCAGCAGAGGAAACTGGCTCTCCATCACCATCTTCATCCTGTCCATCTACTCCACCGTCATGAGCGGTATATGGCTCGTCGTTGCCATTCTCCAACCACGCTGGGGCTACGGCATTTCCTCCCGGCAAGGCCTCAACCCATCCACCGCCACCACCTTATCCGCCCTCATCTCCAAGACAATCGAAATGTCCTTTGTTACCGTCTTCATCTCCTGTCTCGGTCAGATCCTCACCCGTCGCGCGTTTCTCAGGAAAGCTCAAGGCATGACTATCGGTGAGATGACGATGCGTAACTGGGTTATCCAGCCTGGTTCCCTCATCACCCACGCCGAGTCGGTACCTCACGCGGGCATGACCCTCCTCGGCGCCCTTGCTCTCACGGCTACCGCCGCAGCTGCCTTCTTCACCACCGCATCCGACTCCATGGTCGCCCCCAAGTTGAAATACGGCAGCTGGGAGCACAAGGAACTCACTGGGACGTATCGATCCCAATACGCTAACGCACAGTTTGTCGGCGAGACTTGTCCCTCTCTTCTGGAGGAGGTGGACGAAGTATTTGCCAGCGAATCGTGTAGAAACATCCAATTCTCCGGTCAATCTTACCGGAATCTCATCAACTTCATGTCTACATGGACGCACTTCTCCGAGAATGGTAGCGCGAAAGCCAGAACGGACCTCTCACGCCGTCCAGCAGGCACGACGCTGTTATACGATAATACCACCATGGAAGCCACCTGGATCGAAAAGCATACCAGCAATGTCAAGGCCAACTCCAACAGACACAACCGAATCATCAATAACATCACCATGGCCATGCCCCACCCCGGTGTCTACGCCGCAGCAACCTCCAAGGAGAATAATATCTTACAGCCGGATGATTTAGCGGGTGTGGGGGAATACTCTATTAGAGCTGGAGTTGTCGCCCCGTCGATTAATGTCATGTGTGTTCATATGGACAAGAAGGAGCTGGAACCATTGGTTTATACCGAGTGGCCGGATGCCGAGACGGAAGATACGGGTGTTGGAGATCAGAAGATTGGTTCTGAGGGATGGGAGGCGGACATACCGCGGTATACAGAGAACGATGACGACGATGAGTTCCTCAACCGCACAGACGTGGACGATATATTCCGTTGGGGACCAGACTTTAGTCGCCGACCCCCCGTCTTCCAACTAGTAAGCTTCCCCCATCCCCTCAGCGCAACACCCTCCCCCTTTTTACACACACCTCTAACAGAAACACAGTATCCTGCCGACTTCAACATCGTATCCAACTCCACCGTCTACGGCACCGACTCCATCTACATGCTCTCCAAAATCACATCCAAAAACGAATACACCCTCTGCGAGCTCAAATCCTGGCTCTCCCCCAACTGCTCCACCCGCTTCGACATTTCCGGCACCGCGGGCGCCAAAATGACAGCCCACTGCGAGGACAAAATGGACCAAGATTCCTACCTCCGCTCGTTCCCTCCGGACGAGGACACGGAGTGGTCGGAGCCGCAGTTAAACTGGATGTGGCTCGCGGACGCGTGGCGGACGAGTATGGATTTAAATGGGGGCGCTTATAATAATAACGCTTCTAATGCACGCATCTTGAGTCAGCTTGCGTTGGAGGACGACGATAGCCTTCCGGATGATCTACCGTCTTTAGCAGAAGCCTTAGCCGTCTACGCCAGTTCCACGCTCGTCGTTGGCTCCATCGATACCCCCTTCCGCCACTACTGGGACGCAGATCCAAATAAAGGACTCCTCGACGACCCAGTCTCCCAATCCTTCAACGCCTCCATCCGCACCCAGCAGTACACCTCCGGCCACGTCGCCGACTGGCAATCCATCTTCTACATCATCCTCGTCCTCGTCTTCGCCATCAACCTCTTCTGCCTGGTCTACTTCATCCTCCGCTCCGGGTTAGTAACCGACTTTACTGAACCACAGAACTTGTTCGCCTTGGCCGTGAATAGCCCGCCGAGTGTGCAGCTCAAGGGAGCTTGTGGAGGGGGTCCGGAAAAGAGGGATTTGCAGGTCCCGTGGAGGGTGGCGTATGCGCCGAGTGCGAATCATTATTTCTTTGAAGAGGCGAACGAGGGGCCGTGGAAGGGGAAGTATGCGGCAGAGGCGGTCAGTACGGCGAGGGAGCATAAGCAGGCTTCGGGGGCGAGTTATAAGAGGTTGAGTTCGGCGAATAGTTGGATGTAAAAGAACCATGTATTATTGATCACGTTGCATGAGTTAAGGCGTTTTTCATTATTACAATACCATTAAGGGTCCTTAGGTAAAGTCATGATTGATATATCCTAGAAGAAGAATATAGGTACGGAAAGAAAACACAGCAGAGATATGCAAGAGCCCCTTTGATGACAAGGCACGCAAGTGTTCGGCCGAGTAACCCATCAGTGCCTCATGAGCTGCGTTAACTTTGAAGTCTCCAAGAATCTCCTAGGATGCTCTTCTTGCGCTCTTTGACGCCACCTTCTAGTGTGGCATCCTTGGAGCTGTCGTCAACGTCGAGCCCAGTCGCCTTCTGATCATCATCACCTATGTCATCGTCGTCCTCGAGCAAATTTGGCCTTACCACCTTGAGTCTGGCAACGCTCTCGCCCTGATCATCTTCCGGAATCTTGTGATAGACTCGCAGTCCAACAACAACAGCAGCATTCCAGGGATCCTTCTCAAACTCATCCGGCTGTTCTTGGGCTGAAGCAGGCGCATCTGGCGACTTATCACGAGTCGGGCTTTGGTTGCGTTCGAGATAGGCTTCAACATGCATGTCGAGCTCCCGATCCGACAAATCGGATAGGGGCTCTAGGCTTTCCAGCTCCCAGTCGCTGGCTGGCCCTGCTGTAGGAGTAGGGCCCGGGCCGTTCTGCGCCTGTGATCTGTCTTCACCATGCCCGTTGGCTTTTGCTTTAGGACTAATTGCAGTTGACGGCTTATCTGATTTCGTCTCGTTGTCCTGTTCTTCATCTTCAATGATTGTCCCAGGGCGCTTTGGGTTCTCATTATCCTTCTCTTCTCGTTTGACCGTATTACTCTGTTGCTTGAATTTCTTCCCACGCTTCTTGGCCTCGTTCTTCCTGTCACGTAGAGTGTTCTTGGTTTTTAAGTAATGAGCTTCTTCCCTTTCTGAGAGGATCTTTTTCTTGGCCATGCGCTTCTTCTTCTCAAGGTCTTTCAGCCGGCGCTTTTCTCTTGAATCCTTTTCCTCCAGAGACTCGACAAATCGACCTTTGCTGTGCGCCAGGTCATATGCCAGGCCAACCCGGCTGAGTTTGTCTCTTCGGTCTTTTGCATTGTCGCGAATCACCTGCTCAACAGGCATGTAATACTCCGGTCGGATAGCCGCAATTTTGACTCTGACTTCGTAGTCGCCTTCTTCGAGGTTCAATTCAACATTGACCGATCTTCTCATGCGGTACGGCGTCTGGCTGCGGACCACATAGTCTTCGTGCCCTGCTTTGTGGATGCGGAAAGCAAGCTCGAAACGATACTGGCCTTCTAGTCCTCTGAAGTAGCGATCGTCGAGCTGGGAGAGGACGACGACAACAGGTCCGGATTTCAGGAGTGAAAAGGCAAAGTAAGTCTTGTGATACTCGATGGTCCAAGGAATGATCAAGGTAGTCCAAATCTGGGCTACCTTCCAGTCGGAACCAAAAAGTCGAGTTCGGTCAAAGGTCTGAAACTTTTTCAAAAAGTCTTCGTACGAGATCCAAAACTCGCCGTCATCGCCAAATCGATGGTTCAGCTTTTTCAACCATTCAGCAGTCCACTCCTTGGAGCCATCACCTATAATTATGATTTAGTCAGTTCAGAGGCACCTTTCGAGCGACAAATCTCAACTCACTCCACGCCCCTTTCCATTCAAAATTGCCCCAAGGGTTTTTCAATTTCAGCAGGCGATTTCCTTCCATCTCAACTGCATGCTGTATAGAATAGGCATGGCGATCCACGATACCTTTCTCCTCTCCTGGGGATGGGCCGAACACACCCGTGCTGCAACCAAACAGAAAATCCTCATTGACCTTGAGGAGGTTCTTGTTCCAAAAGTATTCCTTGGAGAAATCAGAAAGGTGAACCGCAGGGCGTTATAAAGGGGGAAAAGCTTACCTTATCCAAGATATCAGAGGTGAAGAGCTCCGAAGTTACGCCCCCGGTCAAGTCTTCGATCCCCTCACCATTGAAGCCTCCCTCGATGGCAGCGTAGTCGCCATGAGCCTTGGCATAGCACTTTTCTAGGAGAGGCAGCCAGGTCTCTTGCGGGTGCTGGCACTGGGCGAAGTAGAGTGAACTGCTGTTGGACTGATAAATTCGACGGTAGGTCTCGGCAGGATTCGATCTTTCAAGCTCGTCAAATAGAATCCTGTCAAGATGCGTCTCACTGTAGTCTGGCTTTGTGAGGTAGAGCTGTATAAGCGTTAGCCTCAGTACTACTATAGACAGTATACCTACCAAGAGAAGACCAGGGTCGTCCGCTCCAGGTAAAGTCAATCTTACATAGTCGTCGACGATTTCAGATATCCACTCCCCATCTCGGTGGAATACGAAACCATAGACTCCTACATCCTCATCATGGGCGACGCAGAGTTTCTCAATGAGCCCCTTCTTGTTGCTCAAAGTACACAGCGCAGCCATAAGCCAGCAATCCCCATCCCGACCCTGCCTAACATCATTGGCAGTAGGACCATCGATATAGAACCGCGGCTTATCGAAAATGTCAACGACCCTTTTCACACTTCTCGGCTGGAAGTCTGCCCCCGCCGGCTCATGATCCTTGAGGGTAACACTGTTCAGGGACTGAAGACAATCTCGTGCTCCCAGCTTCAAATCAAACTCAATGTCGAAGTGAGGATCTCGGTAGCGCTTGTTGATGCGACGGCACTCTTTAACAATCTTGTCGACTTTTGCGCGGCACATAGCCGCGGCATCGTCGTAGGAGGCTTGGGTGGCAGTGGAAGGGCATTGCTGGGGATTTCTCCTGGCTGCCCTCTGCGCGTACTGATTTCGGGGGATGATGGTTGTCGCTAGACGCCCGTCAGCTCCATCAGTTTACTCAAAGCCTCTCGAAGTAGACTCTGAGGTCTCGAGAATACCTTTTCCTGGTGTCTTGGAGGTGAATTTGGCCCAGAACTCGTCAATGGTCTCCTGCGGCGCTTGCTGCTTGGGTCGCTGAGGGACCTCAGATGGGGCCATGGTCTGCGCAGCCATTGCAGCCGGAGGTTCTCCGATGGAGATGGAGGCTTGAGAAATAAGGAATACTGAGGAAATGAATTGATAGGTGAAGTAGGGTCTGAACAGGAGAGGAGACAGATAATGCTAAACGTGACACAACAGAAGGCTTCTCAATAGATCGAATTCGAATCAAGGGAAAATTTATCTGGCAAGTAAGGCAACCGCTGGTTCGAGTTCTGGCAGTTCCTTCCCGACCTCGCCTAAAGCATCATGCATGGGACATGTGAATAAACCCCAAGTAAGCTAAGATAAGGCAAGGAAAGGTAAGCTAGGAGCAAGAATAACCGAAGAAGGATTGATTGGTTAAATATAGTACTCTTAGTAGTGCTCGTAGTACCAGACCGACCTTCAATTCCCTTCCCGTTATGTAAGAAGAGGC
Source organism: Waltergamsia citrina (assembly GCA_022814615.1). NCBI lineage: Eukaryota > Fungi > Ascomycota > Sordariomycetes > Hypocreales > Bionectriaceae > Waltergamsia > Waltergamsia citrina. The sequence goes on along the minus strand of JAKLNE010000016.1, from coordinate 575,046 downwards.
AATAAGAATAGAAACCTGCAGATTAGAGAGATGGCGGGATGCACATGTAGCACCAATGCTGCCTGCATGTAAGCGCGCTGGAGAATACTGCATTTTCGCTGCTGGCCAATTACTACTTACTACTACCTATTACTAGGTAGTACTACTATATACCTACTAGTAGTAGTAGTATTTGCCTACCTACGCCCACGCCCTGCTCATTCTGCAAGTGTGAGGCACATAAAAAAGAGGACCATTACTAGTTTTACTAAGTAGTAGTAGTGGTATTCAGCCCTATCGAAAGGGGTTTACGACTCCTCGTACTACGACTATGGGAAATATTAACTTATAGTGACACCTACTACCAGTCTTCAATCCAGCTCGTCTACGATGCCATCTCGCGAGGGCTTATCTGTATTACAACCAAATACTATACCCGGCCGCGACTGCTGCCACTTTCTATCCTGCCTGTCAGTGTTAGTAGTAGAACCTACATCGGCAAGACGAAGCACCCCGGTCTACTCGGACATCGCAGCCTACACAACTGACACAACTCTACACGCGGACCATACTCTCATAGGAATCACTTCGTCAGCCTCGCATTGCTGGGAACGGTTGACGTTGGCACTCGTCATTGAACAGCTCTGCCAAATGCAACAACACATCCGCATCTGTCTTTCCCGCGCGCTCTGCAACTCCTCCTCAGACCAAGCAGCCTTCCAGTCATATCAGCTCTCTCGCAACCAACAGGGACCCTACGCGCCCATGTCCCTGTTTTTAAAAAATAATCTGGCCGTCTGCCTCCGCTCTGTGCTACTCAAGCTCCCTTCGACTGTGACTGTGATCGAATACATCACCACAGTGTCAAGGCACTCTCGTATACCACATCCACGGGCCCTTGTGCTCATTTCCTGCATCATGTCCTTGTGCCTATCGCCACAGCCGTCGCGCCAAATGCCTCACTGCGCTTTGTTCGCGCCCAGTTCAACCCATTATATAAATAATGTAATGGGTTGACCAAAGCCATCATTATAGACCGCATCAAGCTCGAGCTCAAGCCTTGGGTACGGGCAATATTCAATGTGAGGCTGCATCGAGCAGCGTCTTTCCAAGCTCACCACACAACAACACAATTAAAGAAAATCTTGCTGGGGTATATCCATCGCCGGTGCCTTCAAAATCTTCAGTTCGTCAAGAGTTAACGTGACAATAAAAAGCCCGTCGTCCGTTTCAATGGTACAATGGCCGTGTTAAGACATGATCCAAAGCCAAACCAATGAAGCGTGCCATCGCGAATGGGAACCAAACAGAGGCGGGGCTACTGCCCCTCTCAAATATGATCCAAACCATGGCATAGGGCGGAAGCGAAAAAAGAGGTGGTAAGACGTAAATGAGACAGACCGAATACGCCGCTGGAGAATCCAGAATCATAAGGAGTAACGGGCCAAGGCCGTAGTGAAAGTGTTAAGGAAAATGGAAAAGATAAGGTGGAGGGGTAGAAGTTATTTGCAAAGGATAAAAGAAATCATTTCGTAGAGGTGTAGCGCATCGAGTCTTCGTTCGACGTAAAATCAGGGGTGATAAAAAAGGGTGGGATGTAGAAGAGGAGGGACATCGCAGCAACTAGGAATCATTTTGTGATATGCGATCCTAGTTGGGCTCAGCCTCGACCCCACGAACGAAGCTCGTTAGAACCCTAGAGGACGAGGCTGGAAGCCGGCGATGTATTTAAGCCACAGGGGCGATAGAAGCAACAGGCGGGGCAGGGACGCTGTTAATGTCAACATCCTGCTTGATCTCGCCGCCGGCCTGCTTCTGCGGGCAATCGCGAGAGATGTGGCCGGCCTCGCCGCACTGGTAGCAAGTCTTGCCAGCGGTGTTCAGGGGGCCACCGTTGGGAGCAGTGCAGTCGCGAGAGATATGGCCCAGCTTGCCGCAGGCGTAGCACTTCATAGCCTGAGCCTGGCAATCGCGAGCGAAGTGGTTAGGGCCGCCGCACTTGTAGCAAGTAGCTGGGCGGGGGCCGCCGGCGAAGCCGCCGCGGCCGTAGCCACCAGGGAAGCCACCTCGGCCCATAGGGGCACCACGGCCCATGGGTCCAACGGGGTTAGGGCAAGCACGCTGCTCAAAAATTAGTCTCGTTCATTCGTCGATCCGGATTGCATGATACGCACAGCCAAGTGGCCAGGCTGGCCGCAGTTGTAGCAGCGCCCGCTAGTACCCGTTCCGCTCAAGCGCAGGGTGGGACAGTCGGCCTGGACGTGACCGAGGCCCTGGCAGTGGTAGCACTGCTTGGCCTCAGTGGTGCGAGGCAGAGGGCAGCCATTGGACTCGTGGCCTAGAGGATAAGTTAGTCTCGACGAGATCGCGTCGTCAAGTCCAAGGTCTTAGCATACCGGGCTGCTTGCCTATTGTGTGTTAGAAAGGCGCAATGCTTTGATCAGAGAAGTTGTAACATACAGTTGTAGCAGAGACGCTCAGCAGATGAGCAAACTTCAGCGTAGTGGCCAACGTTGCCACACTTGTAGCAAGCACGTCGAGAGAGAGAAGACATAATGATGGTAGAATAGAAAGTATATCTAGCAATGCGATCGTTAGCTGGCGGTTCCTCTAATTTTAGCGATATGTGCATGTGCTGTCGTGAAAGAGTCCATTGTCAACTGGTGTCTTCCGATGGTTCCCTAGTCCCGGGTCTCCTGCAGAATCTCGAGTGATGCTTGGCGCGTTGGGTGACACTGCAGGCCGATGTGGTCCTGACAAGTGCAACTCTCCCACGCAGAACCACGAAGCCTAAAAAAATGCATGCGAATGCGACTCTCGAAGGCGGCCAGCGCAACGAAAGCCGAGCGCTAGCTTTCCATCAAGCAGAATGGCACAATCGCATGCATCATAGGCAACGACATTTGCATATTGCGCCAAATCTGGGGTTGATAGACTGCTATAGCTGACCCCGAAACATTACTCGCGCGGTTTCCATTTGTAAGATCCATGGGATTTTTGGGCGCGTTGAAACAACGTAGTCACCACGTGTCGCAAACAACAGCGTGACGAGGGAGACTTATTCCGCCGTTCGGCAGTTGGCATAAACAAGAGGCGCGTCGACGACCGTTGGGCTTCTGAGCAAATAAAATGACACGGAACGTGGTTGGGCGCCGAGACAAGGTGCGTGCGCATGCGCATGCGCCAGATCCCACGCTGCTGCATCGGCGTCGCACAGAAAATGGTGGTGCCAAAAAAATCGTACATCGGGGTTGCGTGTATTTCGAGGGCTGATGTTCGAGAAAAATAGCCGAGACCAAGTCGGTCGCGATGCCAGCAGTATGATTCGACGGGGACAGGAGGACCAGCGAAGCAGAAAAAGACTCGTAGTTGACTTTGACAATATGCGCTTGGTGGGCAAAATGGCAACGCGACGGGAAGAATTGGCGATGGAGGCCACGAGGCGCAGCGCCAACGGCAGAAACTCACCTGGCAATTAAGTTCCTGGCGCAAAAAGGTCAACGGTCCTTAAGACTTCCGGCGACTTGGATTCGACAACGTCGTTCGTCCTCCGACAAGGCAAAAATCGTAATCGGAATATCGGATCGTGAGGTTGAGGGGAGGGAGTTAATGGGAGGAGAGTGGAAAATTTTTCGTTAGGAATATTGCGAGGGAGGAGACCAGACGGGATGGGCAGGAACCACCAGCGCCGCTGCCACCCAAAAACGGCTAACCTACGAGACTGAGACCAGGCCGGGCCTGCGCACCTTCCTCGCGAAAAGGTGGGGTGGAGTGAGGGGAAGGCGCTACCCACTAATTACCTTACTTTACCCACTGGCAACTGCCCACTGGTTCTACTGGTCTCACCTGCCGAGGTTACCCCCTAGGACCTAAGGTAGCACCTACCTTACACAACTCAGGCCTAGGACAATCGCCGTATTACTGGCAGGCTTTTGTTCACTACAAGGCAAGGCAGGGCAGCCCTTTAATTTGGACCCTGATCATGTCAAATTGGTGGCACGCTCTTTGTTGAACAGTCCAAATAAGGCTAGATATTACTCAGCTGGTGTTGAAGCCCTTCCACACCTTGGTCTCATTGTTCGTATAAGTCTACTACTACTAGTACTACTGGAACGGTTAGATTTAGTGCTAACAGTATTTACTACATGGGATAAAAAGCAGTCATCTGCTACTTCGTCCTACTTGCCAAATGTGGCTGCTTGTAGGTATCCAGGCAACTTTACCTTCCTCAGTAACCGGACGCTGGTGGTACAAGCTTTAATACAAGTTTAATACAAGGTATTGGTCAACTAACGTGTAAGCTGTCACGGAAATGCATTGAGATGCTATATCGTGTACAAGATCGGGATCATTATCCTGCCATGCCACAATGCTAACACTAGTATGCCCTGACCTTGAAGTCTTACTTGAACACGGTCGTACAGGGAAAGAAGAAAACACACATCTTCGCTTCAAGCCAAATTCGCATTCGCTCTAAAGACATTTACTATCGAGGTGGATAAAACTCGCCCACTCGCCCAACCTCCGACGGATGCGTCGGTAAACTCGGAGACGATGAAGGCGCAATGGACCGAGGCACCGCATCCACGACATACGAAATCCCATCATCAGACGAATACGACGGTGGTCGACGGCTTGCACTCGTCGCTGGCCGTTCTTCCTCTCCTTGCGCGGCAGCCTGGTCGTTCCGTTGCCAGAACAAACGATTGGGATCGACCCGCTGAAACAGAATATGTCAGCTACCGTCTTAAAAAAGACAAAGCTCGAGGTTTCAATCAGTTTATACTTACCACACTCTGTCTCCATACTCCATACGCTGGTGGTGTGTTCTTGCTTGTCTCGCTTTCCACTCCCGCAGCCTCCTCATCTCTAGCCAGAACAACCCTGATCGGTTGTGTGGGGACTGCGTAGTCGTTGCTCGTGCCATCCCAAGGGTTGATCATTCGTGTAGGTGGATCGCGGTCTTTACTCATTGCCACCAGGAAGAGTTTGATGAGACTGTAGGCAAAGAAGAGCGTGGCCAGGATGACAATGAGGATAATGACAATCGAAATATCGGCTACATCGACCTTGTTGGTAACGGACAGCGCCAGGTCTATTCGCCCTTGTTAGTTTCGCTAATAGCTCGGAGGCTATGATGATGATACTCACAAATTGTAATGAGAATGGCGAGGAAGAGACCTGATACAAAGCAGCGCACGGTGTGAAGCCGCATACGCTTCGACTGCATCCAGGGAAAGCATCCAAGGAATCTCTTCGGCGGTTGTCGGTTTCCCCGGTCTCTATGCCTCCGCCGCTTCTTCCTGCGATGACGTCTCTGGGAACGGCTCTCTTGACTTGAAGGTTCCGTAGCTTCTACACCAGCTTCCTCCGATGAATAGTAGCTAGACGTAGCTCGTAGAGTCGATCTCGCATGCGTCGGTTGTTCGGGCGGTAAACGACTTGCCTCATCATCTCCATTTGACGACTGCGGTGCAGCTTCGACGTCGGTTTCATCGGTATGAGAGTCTCTCCGTAGACGCCTAGGCAGGACACGCGAGAAAGCTGCCAAGGACAACCGATTGAATGGCGACTGACCAGGAGGCGGGTGGTTGAAGTACGGCGACTTGGGACTTTCTACCACCTCGTCCTGCCGTGGTGATCCATTGTCCGGTAGAGCCCCAGAAGCCTGTGCAGGAGGATGAGGCCACTCCGTCTGACGGGAATCGTGAGATTGTCGAATATCATTCCGAGCCGGCTCGTCTATTACGACCTCCTGGGTCTGTGGTGGTACTCCTTGCTCTACGTCTCTCTGCCTCTCTGATCGTGCTCTCTGGAGAAGGTCCTGCCGTATCCTCTCCATGGTGTTTCCACCACTTCCAGAAAGAAGAGGCATCCTGTTGCTGACTTGAAAGTCCGTCTAATTTAGAGAGTGGAAGATTCGTAAGGGCTCGGCGCTTAGCAGTCAACTAGGGCCGCTTAGACGGGTCTCTTCGAGAGAAGGGAAGTCGTAAACGGTCGTCGATGAGTTAGTTGAGCCAGTGGCCGGGGGGCATATAATGGTTCCAGCCCATGCACCCCTTTCGTGATATCCCTTATGATCGAATTGTAAAAAGAGCGTCACATAACGAAAGCAAAAGACAAAAAAGATAGGATAGCAATGGACTGCCCGAGTCAATGGGCGACAGGAAGGCGTCACCGAAACACGCCACCAGCAGCTGAAGGTGAGAAGAATGATGAACAAACCAAAAAGTGTCGGCCGCTACGAAAAGACAAAAGAGTCGATCCATTCACTTCATCCTTGTCATGTCACACGCCTAAATCGATGAACCACACAAATACGACAGGTTCATTGACCACCAGCCAGCCAGCCAGCCGTCCGTCAGGTGGGAAGGGGGGCACTTCACACACATTATTTTTGGGCCCATCGCGATGCACCGAGAACAATTCAGGTTGCAGGATTGCAGGGATGACCAAGTCGAGATCGTGGGTTCGGGAGCCTTTCGAGGAATGCCTTTGGTTGTGGCTGATTGCTGGAGGTCTGTAGGGGGTTGCGAAGTGTCTCGGATTGTTAGAAGGAGTGGTGTAGGAGCTGGGATGGGCGGTTTCATGTTGCCGGGCGCTAGAGCGCGTCACTGGCCACCAGTTGATTTGCACTGCAACTCACACGGTGGTGTAGAGTGAATGATTGGTACGCATTGATGTCAACAACTAGGTAAGGTAGACAGACGTGTTTGGAAAGTAAATAATAATCATTATTATAATAATAATCTGACGCATGATAGCAAGTGATCGTAAATAGCATCAGTTGGTTTCAATAATGGAAACTAACTGGAGACGTATGGCTGCGCTTAGCCCTTGCTTATATACTGCCTAAATACTACTAGCACGAGAGAACCACTGCTTCACTCAGTCGTACAACAACTGGTGGCAATTGGTTTGCATCGGATTTTGGCCTTCGAGTACTTTCCTGGTGAGGGCGGCGTTGTGACGCAGAGTCGTCTGGCTGTAAGCGACCGTGCGCCTGTCGCAGGTTCCGTCTTGCTGATCCCAAGCCACTGATGACAGTGATAAGCCAAAACACTACGTACTTGTTGACTCGTAAGTCGAAACAATCTTCTAACAGTTGTTGACCGCCTTTGCGAAAGACATAAGACATGTTAGTCGCGTGGACATTTGATCGATTCGGCCGAGAAAGGACCAATGGACCTTTTCAGTAATCAGTGTCAACAACTGTCTTCTCTCTTGATCTTTTGATACACGACGGCGCAAGGCGTATCCTCTACACTCATCGGAGTTCTCCTAGCAGCATGTTTCGGTCTGATGAAGCTGACAAAACTATCAAGGTTTCGCAGGTTAGCAACTTCTTCTCTGAGTAATGAATTGACGAGTTTAACTCACGAATTGGATCTTTGCCGGGAGAAAACTCGGCACAATTCACTGTTCCCTTGTGTCCGGGCAGTTTATACATGAGCTTGCCGGTCTCACTTGACCACACCATGACGGAACCATCACCAGAAGCAGCAGCAATCTTCTTCCCCTCTGAGTCCCAGCTGGCGCCGAGCAAGTTCTTTTCTAACCCCGTAGTGGCACCGTCAAAGGTCCGGATGTGTCTTTCGGTGGGTGCGAACGGCCGAATGTCCCAAGTTCGCACGGTAGTGTCCATCGAGTATGATAATAACGATTGCGAATCCGGGGATACTCGCAGTGATGTTACCGTGTCTGTGTGGCCCAGCATCGAATATATGGTCGACTTCTTCCTTAGATCCCAAACCCGAATGTCGTTATCGATGCCGCCTGAGTAGACTTCGTTCCCTGCTGGCGAGATGGCAATTGCTGTGATGGGGAAATCGGTTTCAAGGTAGTCGACAGCGTTTTTGGTCCTAGGATCCCAGATTCCAATGGTCGAGTCGTCACTTCCGCTTATTAGAAGCTCTTCTCCTCTTCTGCTGATATCCATCGTGTTGATGATTTCCTCGTGTCCAACATAGCGCCGTATTCGAGTTCCTGAAGTCAAGTCCCAGCTCGCCAGGTGCATGTCAGCAGACGCTGAGTAAAGAATATCAGAGTCCCGCGACCACTGCAAATCCAAAATCGCGCCCTTGTGTCCATTTAGTAGGCCATAGTTCTCGCAATCGCCGTATGTTCTCCAAAGCACTAGATAGCCAAGATTAGCGGACGCGATTACGATTAAGGTCTGGGGAGATGACATACTAATGCTTCTGTCCATGGAGCCAGAGGCTATGAGATTGCCAGTCAGGTCGAACTTGGCTGAGAAGATTTCTCCTGCGTGACCAGACAATTGCATTACAGGCGCCTGAAGCCCACTGGTACGAGGAGCCTAGCAGTAAAGGTCAGTCAGGGCAATATAGCAAGGTTCGAGAGAGCGCTTCAGCTTACACTTTGCACGAGAGCTTGGCTTGATGCATTGAGACGGGCGAGAGCGCCATCCGATCCGCTGACATTTTGCCTCTTGACCAAAGACTGGGAAGACCCTGGGTCGTCGTCTGCGGGGCGTTTTTCTGCCGACATCTTCACTTTGGCGCGATCTTAAGACGCTGAAGCTCCGAGCCCAGTGTAGGCGACAATATCGATGCGAAGGAAAATCTTCTGGCGATTCGGCTAATTTTGAAGGCCGGACGGTCGAATTTGTGTTGTCGCAGTCTGATAAGTGGGTGTGGTAACGAGGCTTTCGCATACGGAAGAAGAAGCTGTTGGTGATGCTCTCCAAAAAGTTATAGCCCAATTCGCAAATTGATTGAACTACAGGCGCTCATTGGTTGTCGGGCCTTGTTTGTTCCTGGATCGGCCTGGTGTGCCCCACTACGGACTTCTGGGACCAACACCACGAGTACAAACAGCAGCCGTGGGCGCGCAACCGATCCCGACATTCAAAGCCTTGGACTGCAAGCCTCAACATCAGCGCATTGTCAACAAATACGGACCGACGCTCCTCGTGAATCAAATTGTAGGGAAGCTGCGATAAGCTTTCTAACCGATCTTGCGCCCATTCCAGAACTTCGCGCTCTTATCGTCGACGACCTGGCCTAGGTCAGAGAGTGTACACAATGGCATCCAGCAAGGCTTCTCGGATAGGAGAAGAGTGAGCAGCACCCCTTCACTCTTACAAGATATCAGGTCTAACATAGCCTTAGAATCTGGAAGTGAGATATATTGCCCCCACAGCAGGTAGTGCTAGAGCTGATAAGAGCTCCAGAACCCGCATCGACAAAGTCAACGCCGAGCTTGTGACCTTGACATACGGCACGATCGTTGTACAACTATGCAAAGACTACGACAATGACTACACAGAGGTCAACAAGCAACTCGACAAGATGGGTTACAATATTGGGCTGCGACTCATCGAGGATTACCTGGCGAAGTCGAATACGATGAAGAGATGCGCAAGCTTTCGAGAAACGGCGGACATGATCGCACGAGTAAATATCAAGCGCTACAAATCACTACTCTCCCAGCTAACTCATCTCTCAGGTTGGATTCAAGATCTTCTTGAACATTTCTCCACAGGTCACAAACTGGACAAACGACAACGACCAGTTTTCCCTTGTCTTTGATGAGAACCCGTTCGCCGACTTTGTGGAACTACCAGATGATGGCCGCGCTCAAGACGAGCTATGGTATTCGAACATTCTGTGCGGGGTGCTGAGAGGCGCATTAGAAATGGTACAGATGCAGGTGGAGGCACACTTTATTAGTGATGTGCTACGCGGGGATGACACGACAGAGATGAGGGTATCTCTGCTACGATACATTGACGATGAGCTACCCCCTGAGGACGATTAAACTCAGACACAGCAATTGTTCAATGGTAGCTGGCATGGAAATCTCCGGCGGTTCGCGAGCTACTATTAACCCGATATCGCGAGTAGATGGGCGCATACAGCCTTATCACCACACGACCCACCTTCACACTTCCAAAAGGGATCGACGGGACAAGAGAAGCAGAGCGTTAAGCAAGATTAACCAAATCGCATAAGGTACACCAGCTCTTTTTTAGCTTCGCACGACTTGGTGTGATTGGCGATCACCAGCAATGATCTCAAGTAGCCTACTGGTAGGTCTGCAGTGGAAATCCCATGAGGCAAAGGGTGTAGTTGAATGAAGACTTCTGAATTATAGAATAATTGCGAGGTGTCAGCATACGCTGTCAGCACACCAAATATCCAATGACACTTTAGCGAATTCATTTTGATTTATAATATACGACACATTGTAGCCGAGACGCAGCTTGTTACCATAAGGATGGCTCGTGTAATTTATCATCGACATCTCGCACATTATTAAGGTATTGGCACTAACACTTGACGGGGTCGGTTACGCACTCTTATCCTAACGCGGATCTAGATCTAATACGACTACCATTAATTGGGTCATGTCGTCAGGTGGGAAATTGGGCGAAGCGAGATTTTGTGCCTCAGGCATGCAGACCAATCATGCGACAGTGTGTTCAGATTTACGTGGGTGTTCTGAAGAATACGCCACCAACAAATTTCCCTTGCAGCACGCGAGGAGGCGTCTAAAATAATGGCGCAACTGAGTAGCTATCAACGGTGTTAATGACGAGACAAGATTGAGTATAGATCGATGTTGAAGGCCGCTAGAAGAGATTGAAAATTCTGTCGATGAGCTTGGCTTTTGAATTGATCAGCTTGAATTTTTTGGAAATTATTTCATCTACAATAGCTGTCGTGTAGCGTTGAATGTAATCAGTGATGCTGTGGCACAGCTGAGCGTTGTGACGAGTTTTATTTTTTTCATGGTCGATTGCTTTATTTAAGTTCCGCACTGTACTCTATGTTCATGACGCGCACCCCACCTGGTATAAGTGTTAGTGAGACGGTGTCAAGTGAGGAGGCTGGTGAGATCCGCACAGTACAATAGCCTTCCCGGCGGTTTGGCAACTGTTTCCAGCGCCTCAATGCTCCCCCAAACCCCCCAAAAGCCCCCCAAGCCACCCCCAGCAGGCTCTGTCTATCAGGCTTTAAGCACTGAAGCAGAAGCAGGAAGAAAGCTAAGTAAGTGAGTGAGTGAGTGAGTCTGACAGGCAGTGGCAGCTGGTCGGGTTCCCACCTCGTTTCTCGATTTGCAATCCCGTCAGATCCCCTTCCCTTTCGCCTTCGTCTTTGCCTGTCTGTCTGTGCCTTTCGCCTTTCGCCGTGCATTTTTGTCGACTTCCTCAGCTGGTCTGCTCCGCCATCCTCAATCCCATCGCGACCCTCTCGATCGGATTTCATCACCACGGCCACGAGCGATAGTCACGCCGATGCTGGCGTTTCTTTTTTCCCCTGTCCGTCCGTCACGACCAAGAGAGAGACAAGAGCGCGAAGTTCGACCCACGATCAGAGACGTAGCAGAAACGACCGCCGCCACTTGACGACCAAACACCACACGCTTTACCTACATTCAAAAGACGGTTGCGACGCCTTTTATTCTAGCGCTCGCCCCATCGATACTCCATATTCCCTGACCACGTCCTGGTCTTTGGATCACAACCCAAACCTGTACGTTGATTTAATTACTGGTCCCCAGCCTCGGTCGCTATCCCGCGACTACGCCATAAGTCGACGGGACCAAACCCGCAAGCTCGACCCATCTTGAAGACGCTGTCTACTTCACTACCACTTGCGCTTTTCGCACATTTATGCTTCCTATTCTACTCTCCTCTTCCTTTACCCCTAACCCCGTCGCGAGGCTATTTCTAAGCCTCTGCGGTGCGGTCGCGGTCGTCCAATTAGACTACTGTCACCGATGCCCTCAAAGCCATATGACGCGCCGCTCCTGGTCGCATCCAGCTAATCCGCCACGCCTCTCCTCCCATCGACTACTCAACACATCAGCTTGCTATCTAAACGCATTACTGACAGATTGTTTTAGCTTTTAGAATTACATTGTCAACGCGGTGCAGCTGCGCCCCTCCGATAGCTCCCTCTCCTTCACGCTTGCTTCTCAGGTGCTGAGCGGCATTTGGTGTACTCGCTTGTCGTGGCACAGAGTGATTTGGTGACTACTGGCCAATACTTTGACCTCGTCATCAACACCTCCTGTGTCACAATCGCACTCAACAGCTGGCTCCCTCCGCATCCGCCTCCGCCGCCATGAATCCCAACGCGATGTCCAACATGAATGCCATGGGCGGTCCTGTTGGCGGTGCACCCGTTCCCATGATGAACAACGGCGCCGTGAACCCTCAGGCCGTACCTCAGGGCGCGATGCCCAGGCAGCAACAAGTAAACGAACTTCAGCAGCGCGCCGTCCTTAACACATATATCTACGAGTACTTCCTCCGTTCCAATATGCATGAGTGTGCGCGCTCTCTATTATCTAGCGAACAGCAGGTCAACGTTCAAAAGGACGGCGCCAAGGGCAATGCTGTCAACGGCTCAGGCGATGATGCAATGGACACGGACAGCAAGGACGATTTAGACTCCAAGCTGCCTGATGACCTTCCGCCGCCCAAGTTGCCCATGCCAGCTTCCGATACCTCGTTCCTCTACGAATGGTTTTGCCTCTTCTGGGATATATACAATGCGCAGCGCCAAAAGAGCGGCAACCCCCACGTCAACCAATATGTCACTCACACGCAGGTAAGTAACCGTCACCTGTCTCAAACCCCATGGTTCAGGTTGACTGAAACACTTCTTCCCTTTCAACAGCAACAGTCCCGCCTAAAGCAAAATCAGCAGCAGGAGCTCCTTCGACAGATGCGCCCCGACGTGGCGCAACAGCAATACCACCAAATGATGCGAATGCAGAATGGAGGAATGGGCATGAATGTCAAGCAGGGCAACTTGGCTCGGGCTGCCATGGCGAACAACCAGAACAAGTATGGACAAAATACTCTAAAAATGCTTTTGGTGAGATCCTAGTGCACTAACCTATCTTCTCCAGCCCGCAAATGCAAATGTTACAGCAACAACAGCAAGCCAAGCACAACCAGATGCAGCGCGATCCTTCTTCGATGGAAGGAAACCGAGACCGACCCTCCTCTCCCGCGTCTGGCGAGAATGCCCCTTCTCCTTCGAAGCGCCAACGAATTGACAACGCCCCCTTCAACCCGAACCAACCCGGCGCTATGATGCCCAATGGTCGCGCGGGACCTGGCATGCCACCGCAGCAGATGCCTGGGGGGCCTAACGCCGCTGCTGCCCAGCAGATGATCGCGAACGGTCTGAACCCAGGGCAGCTCCAGCAATTCCAAAACTTTGTAAATCCCCCTCCAGATGCTGATCAAAAGTCCACTCCCACTTACTCTCAGCTTCTTCAGCAGCACCACGGCGGTCAGATGAACAATAAGCAGATGCCTAATGCCGGCGGCCCCCAGGGTCAAGGCTCGCCGCTCATGCAAGGTCCAGACGGCACCGCCCTCAACCAGTATTACAACCCTACGGGTGGTGAGATGGCTGGGCCGAATGGGCTCCGAGCCGGACCTGCTGGCGCGCAGGCGGCAGGCGGCAGCAATCATGCTCTGCAAGATTATCAGATGCAGCTGATGTTGCTTGAGCAACAGAACAAGAAAAGGCTAATGATGGCTCGCCAGGAGCAGGACAACATCGGAGGGATGCCCCGTGAAGGTCAGCCTCCAGGTCCCGGAGGCCCAGGTGTGCCGACTGGACCTAACGGCCAGCCATTCCCAGAAGCCTCCCCACAAGCGATGCGCAGCGGCACCTCGCCCAATCCTGCTGATCAGATGAAGCGTGGCACCCCTCAGATGAACAACTCTGGCATTCCGTCGCCCGTGCCTGAAGGTGGTCAACAATCGCGCGGTTCTCCCAACTCTGGCATGAACTTCATGAATAACGCCGACCCTAACATGGCTCCTCACTTCTTTAAGCCCGGAGACGGGAACATGAATGCGGCGGCTGCTCAGCAGGCACAGATGAATGGAATGCGTCCGCCTGGCTCTCACCCCGGGCAGTTCAACGGCCAAATGACGCAGCAGATGATGAGACAACAGCAGCAGGCCCAACAACAGCAGCAGCAACAGCAAGGTGGCCAGAACAACCAGCAATGGCAGCAAGGACCTAATGGACAGATGGTTCCTCAAGGTATGCAACAGGGTCAGCAAGTCCAAGGCACTCCTCAACAACGTGCCATGCCACCGCCTCAGGCTCCTGCAGCTACTGGCAACAACGCCAACAACCGCACCACGGCTTCTCCACAACAAGCTGCTGCGGCCCCGCCAACACCGAACCAGACGGCCAAGGCGGCGCCCAAGAAGAAGGAGACCAAGGCTCAGAAGGATAAGGTAAATATTGGCTTGCTCTCTAAATCGATATGCGAGGCTAACAACTCCCCACAGCGGGCGGCAAACCAGAAGAAGGCAAACCAGAACGCCAACAATGCCAACAACGCCAATGCTACCCCTGCTGCCGAGAGCAACGCTGAGGGTGATGGAGCCCAGCCCGCGACTCCCATTACGCCAGTCAATGCTGCAAGCTTCAACAAGGGCGCGCAGAACAACAACGCACAAAATGCCCAAGCTGCTGCCTCTACCGCGGCACCGCAGACTGCAGTTCCCGCACCTGCTCCACCGGTTGTACCTCCTCAGGGTCAGCCCGATCCCAACCAGAACAGTGGGATGAACGGAATGGACAACTTTGGCATGGTAAGCTTGAAATCTTCATGGAGCACTCTGAAAACAACTAACATATTTTTTCGAAGAACTTTATGGACATGGACAGCTCCCTACAGGCTGGAGATGTGTTGAACGACTTTGACTTTGACTCATTCTTGCATGACGGCGACGGAGATAACCAGCCTTTCGACTTTAACGGAGCCTTCGCCAACATGGAAGGAAACGAGATTGGCGCTGACTAAGTCAAGCTTTGGAAACATGATGATTTGTTCGTTGCTCTTTCCTCCACCTTTTATGCCTCTTGGGAGGTTATTTAATACGGCATCATTGATCACGGCGTTTGTGTGGATTTTCCTTATTACGGTCACGAGGCGATCGGATTATTTTGGAGGGGAAAGCTGGCTTATATCCACCCGGTTGTGGTTTTTCATCGAATGCTGGGGAAAAGGGAGCTGATGTGCTATCTGATTTTTCATGCGTGTCACCTTCTTTTTACGCTTCTACCGTTGTTTTCATTGCTATCTTTATTATGTTATTCTTGGGAGGCCGGGGAAGAAGGCAGACGAGGAAGCGAACCCCCTTCTCTGTAAAGTGCGTGCTTTGGTTGTTATCGAAGGGTCCAAAAAATTACATATTTTGCTACTTTTCACTTACTATTAAGACAACTGCTCAATGATATCCCATCCATTTGGAGCTATCCTTCCTGTTCGCCTGATTTCGTATATTTCTACTTAGCTTTGCATACTGCTGAAGCTCAACTTCATTAAATTGCTGCTCAGTCAAGGAGGGGGCAGCTTTTTATAGGTAGGTCAGGGTATGGTCAATATTCTTTATTGGGTATCACCGCTCAAGTCTATCCAGAATTTTATCTAGGTGAACCACCTAGTCTATGCGGTCTCTATCGCGATCCATACGCGTCTTTTAAGAGGCCCGCCTTTGAGAAAAGTCAACACACAAAAGAGTTCCACTCGTCTATTCTACTTGGACTCGTAGACAGCAGCGTACTCTATCTCCATCATGTTGTCGTAACCGTCATGCGTCAACTCGCTAGGGTTCCCCTGTACGACATATGTTAGCAACTAACACACTTACACAGCATAGGGTATTCGTTTGTTTTCGAGAACTTACCGGCCAGTCACCGCCAACAGCGACATTGAAAATCATATAAAAAGGAGAATGGGCAAGCGTCGACCAAACACCAGCATCACCGATATCCGCCCCCGTAACAGTCTGGAAAGCAACACCGTCCAACAGCCACTGGATAGACTGCTGCTTCCAGTCTCCGGACGTACGGTCTACTTGCAGAGACCAGTTATGGAATTCGGTGCTGGAAATGACGGCAGAGGATTGGAGGCCGATTGGCTCGTTGCAGGCCCCGCCGTCGTTGTCGTCTTTGCCGCAGTGGACAGTGCCGAAACCTTCCATGACGCCGTTTACTTGTTCGAAGATGTCGAGCTCGCCGCACATGGGCCAGTCTGTTCCATGTCGAACGCTATCACCTAGCATCCAATAAGCAGGCCAGAGCCCCTGCTTTACGGCGCCGTCTCCCATGCGAATACCAGCTTGCCAGCGCATCTTCTTGCCTGGGGAAGGTGTCCAGGAGTCAAGGGTCTCAACGCGAGCAGAAGTCCATCCACCCTTTTTGTTCTTCCAGGGGACGATCTGCATGGTATGGCCGCCGGACAGCTGGACGTTTTTGGTGGAATCGGTGTATTCCTGGAGTTCGTTGTTGTGATCGAGGTGCATGCGGTGTTCCCATTGCTTCATGTTGGGTTCACAGCCTGCGCAGCCTTTGAAGTCATCGTGCCAGACAAGTTCCATGCCATCGAGGCTAGGGGGCTTGACGGCCAAGGCTAGGGGTGCCGTGAGAAGGGCGTTGTAAAAGAATGAGGGTTTCATGGTTAGGGAATGTATCTAAGTCGTATAAACTCGCACAGAGTATGAATGATAGGATAGCTTCTCTTGGAAGATGAGGTATGAGTGTACTCGGACAACTAGGCCCTGAGGTTAAGAAAGAAAGGTAGTTGGAGCCTCCAGGGCAAACGAAGAACAATGGCAAAGAAAGAAAGGAGGGAAACGTGAAAGAAGGAATCTATCTATCCAAGATAGCAGCGAAAGTGAACGATGGAGAAGATCAAGAAGCAAAAGAAAGAGAGGCAAAAGTCAAGCTAGAACATCGGGCCTACACAGCCATATATGGAGGCCGGCACTTACATGATAAGGCGGAGCGACGGAGATCCAGGAACAAGGGGGGGATGGGTGTAAACGACCGGCGGCCGCGGGCATAGGAGAACTTAGCCCGGCGCATATCCACGCCTTGGCAAACACTACGGTAGTCAGTCAATCGCATTCACAACAGGCAGTGCTCGATTTTAGCCCAATAGACTCGATGCCGCGACCATGGTCGTAACCAAATGGGCGTGTGTTGAGCCATGATTGGGGAAGATGGACATTGGAGGGTCCAAGTTGAAACGAGCCAGGGTCAAAACGAGAATGGGCTTGGCTCTCCATGGTAAGTGGAGAGCGGTTGGTTGCTGCAGGGGAGGGAAGTATAAGCCGGCGGCAGTAACGCTAAACGACGCCTATCTGTGAGGGACCGGCAAACGGGCGGTAGAGCGGAAACATCGGAGCATGAATCTCCATGTGATATTTCATTTTGTTTAAGAGGGAGGGAGATGGATAAGGAGTATTATGCGGGTTGCTTGCTTTGCCTAGTGGTGTAGTTCTCGTTTCACCGGTGTTTACTCCACCATACATACTTTATAAGATCTTCACCCTTATTAGATGACTTGTTGATAGATAGAACTAAGGTTCAAAAACTCAGGAGGAGAATGAGTTGACGAGATCGATCGGCCTCCTTTGCCGATCCAGGAATGCCATGACAGTCTAAAACTTGGAAAGCAAAAGGTCCGTAGACACTACGAGTAATAGCGCACAAAGATATCAACGTACGGCTCTCCAGTCACGACTTACTTCCCAACTGTAGCGCTGTACGCCGAGTCTAACAACTGGGTCTTCGTTTCGTGAAAAAACTCTGCTAGTCTAGCGCCATTTTCAATTGTTCTATCACTATACTCGAATCAGAAACATCTGCGTTGTTTTATTATCCCATCTTTTCACCCACGCCAATCATCCAATACGTGCTGATGAGAAACAGTTTACATCCCGTCCGCCATGTATGCCTTGCAGGAGGCCGACAACGCGTGGGTCTCTTTTTTTTTTCATCAGGGGCAGGGGGGCTGAGTGTTGTCTATGCGCGACGGTTTATGCTCCCGGGAAAAGGTCTCGGCACTCAGGAAATAGCGCTGTCGATCAGGGTTGGTTTTAGGTAAGGGCCAGTCGCTGATCGCCATTGGCGAAGATGCTCTAATAGAATTTCGCGGTTCAGCTTACTTGGTCTGACGCGGGTGCTGGCTGGCGTTTCATTGCAGCAGATAAACAACGGTAATCTGCACAGCCAACAAGCTGGGCGGTTTCATGCGTTGGTCCTTATCATGGGTTGGGTTTTGATGCCCAGCGACTTCTTTGGCTCACCGAGTCTTGAATTGTCTGTCTGCAGAGAGCCTGCAAAGTGACATGTTTGGATAAGCTGCTTCAATCGCATTGTGAACGAGTCATCGGCTGCTCGCAAGATAAGATCCAGTTCAAGCGCCCAAAGAAAATTCGGGCAGTGATAGGGCAAGGGAACCAATTGTCCGTGCAGAAAGATTATCTCCATGACCAGACTCCCTGATGTTATGCCGGTGGAGCCAGGGTCTAAAACTCGCCCAGAATGTAGTTGCTGCCACGACACAGAGGGTCCTGAAGCTAGGTTTGGCCTTCAATTTTCTGTAATATTCACGTTCCCAAGTGGATCGCCCAAGCGTTCGCTAAGCTGAACAATTGTATGCTCGTAAATCCTGGCCGCGTCTAAATGCAGCCGGTCTTCGTCAATGTCCCACGCGGCAGATGCTGAGGTGGTGGATGTTCCAGGATGATCAGATTCATTAGCAGTGTCCTCTTCGTCTTCGTCTTCGTCCTCTTCATCCGGAACACCACCAAGGACTTCCACCATCAAAAATCTCGTCTGCTCAACCAGGCTACGACATCGCACCATGTCGGTGGTAGTCATACCTGCTCTTAACCCATTCTCAAACCCTGGGAGTGATTCGTTGGAGCCTACGTCTCGACCTGCCAGCAGACTTGAAAAACAGTGGTCGAGCTTGCCCAGAAGGTCAAATGATGCTTTTGGCGAAGGTGGAAATGATCTCACGTATTGCGTAAAATCACTGCCGAGCCTCAGCAGGAAGGGAACTTGCAATGAGGCTGCGAGGGCGTCAGCCATTTTTTTCCTCAGTGTCTTGATTCATGAACTGTAGAATCTACACTTACGAGTCCCTGAGATCCAGAGGACGTTGACAACAACGTCTAAATCTCGGCATACTTCACCAAAGCCCTTATATCCCACCACGTCTTCGCCTACTTCTTCCGATCCACCGAATTTCTTGACATAACGGCGTGATATATGCAAGAGCCGCTCTTCGACATACCTTCTCACCATGTCCTCCTTGTTTGACCCTGGCTGTAGAGATCTGCCCCGTGGATGCGGGAGGTTAGACGACCCTCGATTAGAAGCTGATGAGGGTGCAGGGGAGGGGAGGCCATCCGGCGGTAGGAAGCCTCCCGCTTGGTCATTTCCGTTACCCGCCATACCATCAAAATAGTTTCATCGTAAATAACATCTTTAGCAAGGGACATTCAACCAATGAATTCGGAGATGACCTTTGTTGCTCGTGAGATGTTTGGGGGATGCACTGACGTATAGATCACCTTGGTTGCGGTTGCGTCATGTGACTTAAGCGCGCGCGTCCAGCAGCACCGGACAGCTCGCTAAATTTAGCTATGCGCGGTCGCCAAATTTTTGTCCAACCCAAGACCGCAACCAACAACGAGACAGCATCATACCAAGCTTCTTCATCCATCACACAATACGCCCCCCACAGCTTTCAGATTTCCCACAATGCCTCCTAAGAAGATTGTCGTCGAGCGCGCCGGAGCCCGTGGCGGTGCTGCCCCTAAGGGTTTCTTCGGTTCTACCTACGATGCCCTGACTTCCTCTGAGAACGCCGCTGTTGTCCGCAGCATTGGCCTCTTCGGCGTAAGCACTCCTTCGGGACTTTTGAGTTGTTGTGTCTCAGCTAACATTGTAATCAGGTTGCCGTTACTTTCCTTTCCAGCTCATGGGGCGAGATCCTGCTGCCTCCGTAAGCGACCATAACCCGACCGATATGACCGGCGATGAGTTTCGAGTTTGCTAACCTTATCCGTAGCCAATAAACCACGACGAGTGCGAGCTACGAAGATGGGATAAAAATAATGGACGGTTTCAAAAAACGCGACTCTGTTGCTTAATTGTTGTATATTAGGCGGGCTACCGGGTGTATGATAGATTTGAATGTACAAGGAAATTCGACAAAGTTTTTCGGTCCATGAGCCCGGCGACAGCTCTGTGCGAACGATCCCAGCGAATCCCCACGAGTAAACAGTGATCTTATATGTTACTTTGGTTTTGTCCCAGGTTGTCGTTATCTATGGCTCAGACCAGAATTTTCTTCATCACAGTACCTTAACAGCTCAGGGGTGGCATCACAAGACTGCTCGGCCGATAAGTTAGATGCCATGGAGGATCATTCAATGAAGGAGGAAACGCACAACATCTTCAGTGCTCTTGCTCTTCATGTCTCTCTTTGTCTCTCTTGCCCGGTTTCAAAGTCGTTCGGTAGGCACAATGCGCCCAAGCTTCTTATGGTATTCGTGGAGAAGGAGGTCTCAGCCTGGACAACATCACCCACCACAACTCAGGAGCACATGTTACCCATCTCATTATGTGATTCATTTGTCTCATTCCTCATGCTCGAAGCTACAGCCTCCTCTTCATATATAACCATTGTCTACTGCTATTTGGTATTTGTTCAGCTCCTTGGTTAACCTCAATTAAGGGGCGCAATAATATACTGAACAGGTTGCAATGATACTGGCCTCTTAACATCCATGCTCAGACATGCTCCAGTACCTGCGCATGGGTTCGGTTCACAGCTGGCACGCCTCTACAGGCACTTTGGCCACATTAATCGCCAAATTTGAGACCGACTGCTGCACAACCCAACATCCTGAGTCATCCAGGCTAGACACAGCTTTACCAGTTACCAAAGGACGTGTCTGTGCCATTGAAAATCAGGATTGCCGCCAGTACTGCGCAGGGGAGGGCACTGGGGAGACCCGAGAGGAGAGGAGCCCTGGCTTGCGATCTGGTCATCGTCGAGTAGAGTCACCCAAGACGGAGCAATCCGTGAGCTACCCAGCACAAACTTCCATCCAGAGGACAAGCGAGCTCAGGTCTAGCTTTGGATCTGTTGCTGAGCGAAAGAGCATGTTCGAGAACGTCCATGGCTGTGACAATACAGGTAACTCTTTGCTACAGATGAAGGTGTAAATACTGATCATAAGACAGTGCCTCAACCTCTTGCGCAGCCTCTCTTAAGAAGACAGAAGCCTTCAGGCAACCTACGTTCATTAAGAACGATGTTCGAAAGACTCTCAGGCTGCCATACACTGCAGGAGGGAGCAGATCTCGCCAAAAACAAGCAGGCTGATTCGGCGAGCATTTCATCACGGTCGCTCGAGGCGACCTGCGCTAACACATCCTCCACTTCTTCAATGGAACGCTCACTACGTGGTCAAGCCGATCCGGGTTTTCTTGGGCCGCTACGACCAAGCAAAAGCCCATCCGCATCTGCGGTGTCCAAGAAGCAGAGGGTTCCACCAACGCCATGTCTTCGATATGGCTCGCAGTTCATACCACCGCAAGGGCCAGCCATTGCAGGGGAATCTTTGGACCTTGAAGAAACCACTGCTCCTCACAACACCGCGCAGGAGAAGAAACATGTTGATTCAGCCAACTTGTCTTTCTCAACAAAGGTTACCGAGAACCACGGTAACCAGATTTTGTCCAAGGCAAACGTCACTGGGAGAAGGAGTAACTTGAGTACTCCACAGTCTTCTACTGCATTATCATCACCCAGTCATGTCGATTCCTACTCAAGCGCACGTTCTCGGCGTTTGTCCACTTTTGAGGGTGATTCTACTCTTTTTGACGAGGCATTGAAAACTGCAACCAACACTGATGCATGGCCAAAATTACAGAAGCAGGCCTACTCTACATGCTCAGGTCGATCAAAGCTATCAGCTACACCCTCTTCCGTGAAGAGCTTTGTCTCTATCAAAGCCAGGCTTGCCAAATTTGAGTCTTTGGGTTGTCAGTACGGTTCTTATGCAAAGTCTTTGGAAAGTTCCTTGGGAAAGGTGCCCTACCTGTCTCAGCCACAACCTGTCAGTGTGAAAGATACTTCTATTCCTGGAAAAGACGCTACTAGTAGAGTCCAAGCTCCGAAGAGCACGGGTCACCCGCCCCAGAGTTCGGCAAATTGTTCCCATAGACCAGACCGAGCCTGTGCCACGGGGAAACAAGCTGTCTTTAGCGAAGATGGGTCCGTTCGCCAGCAGGAATTCATTATAAGCAGCCCTGCCGCGCTAGCGACTCCCCGTTGCAGGAACAAAGACAAAAAGGGCCGACACCAAGTCAATAGTAGGAGTTTATTTGGGCAAGGCAGTGGCCTTCTCGTTGCACAAGTTTCTTGTGAGCTGAAACAGCCCGTGCCTTTCCGAGCAGAGGATTCGCGGAGGCTCGTTAGTCTTTGTCACAGGAAGCATTCACCACCGAAAATATTGTGGTCTTGCTGAATAGTCGGCATAAAGACTTTGTTGTTTTGTAAGTAGGATAAAGCTTGAAGCTCGAAATTTGAAGATTTTCCGTGGGTGGTCTGTTCTTTTTGAGATATTCATATGGTTGATGTGCTTACAGACTGGAGGTGGAAACCAAATTTCGAAAACACTCACTTCTTATCCTCCGAAAACCAGTTCAAGCCCACTGAAATAAGTCTACACAAGCATTGATTTCTATTCGTGTCATTTGTAAGGCGTAGCTCAGAGCGCTGCATGGAAAAGCGCCAAGTTGTTCCGGGAAATGTGTATTCAGGGTAATCATAGCCGGTAACAGGCAGGGTGAACCACAGATCAACCAATTATTCGGGGCCATGACAGAATCTTAATTTGTGAGACGAGCTTCTTTAGTTGATTATATGTGAAGGAGCTCACAATGCAAACCTTTCGGCGAGCTAGACTATCTGCACTTCGAAAGAGCTCTCGATTTCAAAAGCTGAAGAGGAAAAAAGTTATGTGCGATTCAATATCAACCACCGTTCGCCTGGCAATGCCAAAATATGACAAGATGACCTCCGAAATGAGACCGAAGAAGGAGAAACACAGACTGATGAGAGAGGGGTCGTGGAAAAGAATAAAATGTCCGCCAAGTGGTTGGTCATGTCCTACTTGAGGCGGCTATACTTGCGCCATGCTGCCTCTGCTGAGCTCACCGTTCAACTCCGTTGCGATCAGGCTTGAAAAAAAAAAAATTATGGCATGAGATCCATAAAGAGAAATAGAAAGGGAATTCGAGGAAAACCAAGACACTGTTGGCGGTGTTCATAGTGATCTAGTGTGTTGTTTACTCGAAACATTCGCGGCCAGCGACTCCTTAATCAGAGTCGCTCCTCGCGCTGCTCAAAGCCACGATCAACTCGAACCTGTCCACGACGAAGATGATCCCCATCAATCTGACCCAACTCAATATCATATGGGTCGAGACCACGCTGAGACATCGTAGCTTCGCATCGAGAGGATACGGAGATCTGAGGCGTGGTGCCTGTGCCACTGCTGGCTGTGAAGCTGGAGGCGGCTTTGAGAGGCCTGCGGGAGCCATGAGTCCCGTCAGGAATGATGGTGTGGCTTTGGGCGGTGGAAGAATTCTCGTATTCCAGACCGAAGGAGTGGGACAGGCGCTGGGCTGCGAGGGTACCGAGTGGGAGGATCAGTGTAACTGAGGTGAGTGTAAGCGAAGCGGCTTCGAAGTTGGGCCAGTCTCCCCACTCGAGACCTGTGAAGATGACTGAAAAGTATGTCAGTAGCATATCCTTAATTGATAGAGGGCGAAGGTGGTAAGATCAGGTGGGAGTACTTACCAGGTACAATCATCAGGAGGCCATTGGTCATAATCAAAGCCTCCATCGAAGTCAAGGATCGGTAAGAGGGCAGTACCCGCCGGTGCGTAGCGAGATGCAACATCAGCTTGGCATTGAACAGCGCACAGAACCAGCAGATGGAGATGGCGTTGGTGATAAGTGTCCACTGCACCACCCAGCGGATCGGTTTGGCGGACTCCGTTGCAAATACAGCCTTGCTGAGGACGACTGTGAAGGTCAGGCGCCACGCGATTGTCACGAGAGTGATGGCAGCAGAGAGGGCGGCAAGAGTGTACTTGGCCAGACTCGGCCACAGGCTCACCATGGTCCAAGCCTGGTTCATCAGGGCAGCTTCCACGGTGATGACGAGGAGCAGTGAGAAGACGTTGGCCGTGACGCTGACATAGTAGTGGTGACTGGAAACGGAGGAGTAATCGCCGGCCCAGTAGTTGTAGAACTCGTTGAAAGGGGAAACGAAGAAGGCACTGAGAAGACCCATGCGGATGATGCAGACTACCAGGGCAGCAATGTGCAGAATCGTAGACGGCCTGCGGAACTTGTTGGAAGGAGTGACGATTAAGAGAACTAGCAGCATGATGAGACAGGCACCAAGCTGTGAGCCGTAGTTGATGCCGACACTGACGGATTCCTCGTTGAAGGCGTCAATGGCGGGGAGGGGGACGTCGATGGGTGTCTCGCCGTCAGCTTGGAAGAAGCTCACAGGCTGCTGGTATGGGTTGAAGCCGGCCATCTTTCCCGCGTGAGCTGCTGGATGGCCAGCGATGCCTCGTTGAAGGTTTAGGGGCGCTGCTATGTCGAAGAAGGGGAAGTGGTTGGACTTTGTGTCTGTCTCTGATCGGGACCAGGCGGAGATTCCGAGACAACACGAGGCAGGAACAGCCGGAGTCCTTCTGGAAGCTTAATAGCAGCAGCAGCAGCCGCAGCAGTTAGGGTAGTAGGATGGTAGTAAGTAAGTGTTGGTGGAACGGTCGTTGAGTCTCACGATGTTAAAGACTAGGCGATGCTCGTCTTGACAGATGATGATCCGAGCGTGCAGGAATAAGAGGAAGAAAGAGGTTAAGATCGCCTCAAAGATTGCTCATCATACTTCCGGAGTTAATGAATGAGCCTGGAACGATTTGCCAGAGATTTCAAGCAGAATGCAGAAATGATATACGGGCCGAGCAGCTTTGAAGCATTGTTCTTGGTCGGGGAGAAAGGCTGCCAATGAGAGTGGCTAGTATATGTGCAGAATGGCGGACTCTACAATACTAACAAGCACACTTATCACATCCAAGATAAATAGAGAGTGATTCGCCATTAATCTTGAGATGAGAGGATTTAGCCTTCCTGGTTCTGGGTCTGCTAGCCTTGCTGGGAAGCGCCGTCGCTAATAGATTGTGCATTTCTAGCAAAAAGCAAAGAAAAATGAAAAGAAAAAAAATAACCCAAGCTCCCTTGCCATTCTGCCTGTGTGCTAAAGAGGTGAAGAATGTACAAGAATAGTAGCAAGTGGAGTCTGCGGAGGGTAGGGTATAATGTATAAAGCCAACTTGCTTTGTAGGCTTTATATTGTTCTTGGTGATTGTGGCGGTTGACCTTAGTATTGTTGTTGTGAGTGTGTAAGTCTAGGCCGGACTGGGGCAGGGAGCCTTGCAGATAAACTTAATATAGTCGGACCGTGGCGCTTGGGTACAATGATATCCTTAGCGTCTAACAAGCTGGCGTTAAATGTCGGCAGTTGATTTTCCACTAATATCTCTCCCTCTTTCTGTGTGGGTGTAAGTGTAAAATGTCAGACAGTTGGAGGGGGCGGTTTGGCGATATGCACTTTCTGCAACGACAGCTTGTGCCTGATCAGTGCACTTTTCTGCAGGTCAAAGCACCGGATTGAAAAGTATTGCTAACAGCAGTAGATTGTATGCGGATTTCATATCTTCGATAAGTGTCAATTATCACTTGCTTGGGTTGGCTTGTAATGTGATACATCCAACGTTGATCCGTCTGTTTGACTTGTCGCCAGCTACCACACATCTGGAATGTCCATGTTCAACACAGTCATGACGACAGACCCATTCCCAGCCCAATCTTTCTTACCAAAGCCTTCTTCAAGTACCACTCTCGAGCAAGAGACCGCGTCATCTTGGCAAACACTACAGGCGTGATGCGCCCCCTTTCCACCGCTCGGCCCAACATGAAAATGGCATCACCAAGTGCCCTCTCCTCCGCCACGAGGTTGTATAGTTGGTTGGCTACCACGGTTGGTGCTACTAGAAGTTCATCAATGTCTGGAGCTGGGTGGCTCCTCGACCCCTCGATGACTCCATCAGCCTTTCGTAAAGCATCATGAAGAATTGTAGTGTTGGAAGTAAGCACATTGGACAACTGCTTGAGCTGGCCCATCTCGGACTGTAATATGGGTATCGTAGATAACAATGCGTTCCGCTGAGCCTGCAGACCAGCTAAACTAGATTCGTTCTGTTGGCGGCTATGTTGCCTTTGTGACGCAAGGGTTTGGGCCAACTGTCGCAATAGCGCGTCCTTTTCAGGGTTGGGGGGTATTGGCGGTGGTGCAACAGACGACTGGTCAGGAAGATCCAAAGTGAGTGGCTCATCAAGGAGGTCGGGTGGAGGCTTAGGAGGTGCCGGTTGCTGATGTGGCATTTGGCCTGGACCGGCCCATTGAGGATGATGCGGTGGGTGTGCGTTTCCAGGGCCTGCTGGGTGCCATTGTGCGGGAGGTTGAGGTACTGTCTGCTGATATTGGTTGTAAGGAGGTTGCCCTTGCGGCGGTAGCCCCTGAGGGCCCGGGGGAGGTTGGGCGGTGGCCGTTGGTGGTAAGCTTGCCCTGTGGTGACCTGGGAACTGTTGTTGAGAGTTTGGATGGTGCCTCAACTGGTCGGGACTGGCAATAGGAGACTGACTCGGACCCTGCCTATGAGCTTCCGGTGGAAGAGGCGGCGCAGAGTCATACCGGGAGGTTCTAGCGGCTGAAGCTGAGGGTAATGGTGAAGAGGTCGTCGAAACTTGAGGACTATCGTGCGTCGTCTTCGGCGGCGGAGGAGGCGGTCTTGGTTGATCATGGCGGGGAGATTGAGACCGAGGCGCCGCCTCACGGGGTAATGGTGGTACGGGAGGAGGAGTGGGAGCTGGCTGAGATGTTTGCGATGTGTGCGATGGCTGCCGTTGCTGCTGCTGTGGACGAGCTATCACTGGAGGCTCCTTGGCGAAGACTTCAGAGAGGATCGCGAGGAAGTCGTGGATGGTTGATTTCTAAAGCCTCGGTGGTCAGCAAGATGCGACTTGCCCGATGGCCATCCCCTTCTTTTCAAACTTACATCCCAGAACTCGGCCCAGCCAACCAGGTAAGGATGGTAGACTTGGCCTTGTGCGTCGACATGCTGTCCCGGCCGGATCATCATCGTCTCGGTCGGCGTGATGTAGATGAGCGGCGGCTCTCGTGGGTAGGCATGAGGCACCCAGATGGACAAGGGGAACCGGTACGTGTTTCCGCGGAAGTTGACTGGCAGTGTACCCGAGAGGAGCAGCAACAGGGCGCTGTTGCCAGTGGAGAAAGCTAAGCAGATGGTTAGACTGAAAAAGTCAAGCCCGAGGGTATTTACAACTGGAAGAATGGAATTGGGATCGTACTGTGAACATCGGTCCGGGGCGCGAGGGAGGGATATCGTGTGAGGGCGTGGGCGACGTCATTGTAGGTGCGATTCACATCGTGGTACTCCTAGAATTGCGGAATGTACATTGTCAGCATGGAATCCTACCATTGGAACCATTGTATTGTGCTTAGAAGAGGAAGACGTACGCTGGTCAAGACACTGTAAAGCCAGTTGAGCACATGTTGCGGGACTGGCATCGTCGTGACCTATAGCTCCGAGTTGCGGGGCGCGGGACGAGATGATCGGCTCGAGCTCGAGCTCGAGCCCCAAATCGTTAGGAGGATACGCGATAGGTTGTCGAAATGACTATAAAAGTCAATGGCCTATGCGGCGCATCGATGATGGCGGACGCGACCGAGGTTCTGTAGGCGCGACGGACCGAAGGTTGTTTGTGTGAGCGGTGGATGCAATTAAGGTGAAGGCACCGCTAACCAAATTCGAAGCTTTTCAAGGTCTTTGGTCGTGGGGGTTTGGAGTTTGGAGCTGGCACTAATCCACAGTGGATTATTGCCAGTGTTGTGCTGTGGAAGCCCCGCCATTGGCTTCTACTTCGAGTTGTATCTGCGCTATATTCTACGAGACGATCATACCACTAGTAATAAGTAATACAAGGTTGCATGAATACTAACTCCAACACCAATTATTTCTCTGTGATACTGCATTAGAGACCGTGGCTCTAGGATGGCTTGCATGCAACTCTAGATCCTCCATAAGTTGCCAATACATGCTGTTCTTGATGCAATCTGTATAGGGGTCGAGTTGCAGTGCTCAACAAGAACATAGACCCATGGCTGGCCAGTGCTGTAACATCTCTTTGTAGTTGATAGTCTGTTTCGACCCGTTCGGTTGAATCATCAATTATTATCATCATCTAAGACGCAATGCCTATTAGTGCGCATGTGTCAGGCCATCTCGCCACAGAGGATTAACGGTACCTAGGTTGCAGAT
Source organism: Waltergamsia citrina (assembly GCA_022814615.1). NCBI lineage: Eukaryota > Fungi > Ascomycota > Sordariomycetes > Hypocreales > Bionectriaceae > Waltergamsia > Waltergamsia citrina. The sequence continues at coordinate 546,754 of JAKLNE010000016.1, read as the reverse complement.
GGCCGGCATCCATCAAGGTGAACATGATATGAGTGAATCACCACTGAATCTATTTGTAATCTAACTGAGCCTAACCAACTATCTTCGGTAGTCTTGGAGCGGAAGTAGCGCGTTGGTGGCTCCTTGAACTCCCGAACTTTAAATCCCTTTCGCCCAAACATTAAAGACCCTGACAACTCTAGAGCCTAAACTCACACACCATCCATCATCCCCTTCGTCCGATAACGCAGTGCTCGTCCGAATCCTGATCATCTGCCCATCCATCAACACGTTATTAGCTCATCTATCTCTATGGCTGTCCCATAGTTGACTGCAACGCAACGCTGGTCCGGCTTGAATCGGCAGCTGCCTATCCGGTTCTATTTCTGCTTTACTCCCTACGTTTTCAGACAACTCTTTCTCTCAGAAAAGTTGCTGCCCCAACACGTGAATGGACACTGCCAGCACTGCCAACGCGGCCGAGTTTTTGACAAGGACCTTGACCTTTGCTTCACTTTTTGAAAAGTCTTCTTGCTTCTCATAACCCCTCACAAACTAAAAACCACTCTCTTCCTACTTCCAAAACCTTTGCTTGGTTTAGCTCAACTTTTTCTTCCTCCATTCTCTTGCTCGAGCTATTTTAGTCTTTCTTGCAACCTCCGCGGTTGGAATTCGCGCGGCCTCAGCCATGCTACCTCCCGTGCCAGACCTGCGAGACTACGGTCTTTCGCCTGAACATGGCTTTTTACCCGATCAACTCCCACTCACTCGGCTCCCGGACCCCTACTACAACAAGTGGGAGGCCATTGTTGCCAATCTTCAAGCGCTTGTTTTGAGCCGGCGACTCCGGGGTGTTGTGGATAAGCTCCCCGTCCTCTCAACCGTTGGCCTCGAACACGACCGGGAATGGCGACGTGCTTACTCACTGCTTTGCTTCATGCTTCACGCCTATGTTTGGGGAGGCGACTCGCCTGCGGAAAGAGTTCCTCAGTCTATTTCTGTACCTTTGTTGGAAGTGTCCGAAAGACTCGAGGTTCCACCGGTGGCTACATATGCCGCCGTTTGCTTGTGGAATTTCAAGCCTCTCTTCATGGATGAGAAGATTGACAACTTGGAGAACTTGGCTAGTCTGAGTACCTTCACTGGTTCTTCGGATGAGTCATGGTTCTACCTTGTCTCTGTCGCAATTGAGGCTCGGGGTGCTCCCATTATTCCCCTCATGCTCACAGCCATGGTTGCAGTTCGACAGAACGATGTGAAGACTGTCACCTCTTGTCTTATCGCCTTCGCTGAACGCCTGACGGATCTTACCAACATCCTGATCAGGATGCATGAGAGCTGCCACCCGACTGTGTTCTACCACCGCATTCGCCCCTTCCTAGCTGGCAGCAAAAACATGGCTGAGGCTGGCCTACCTCGAGGCGTCCTCTACGAGGATGGAAGCGGCACGGAGGAGTTCCGCGAGTACGCCGGTGGCAGCAATGCTCAGAGCAGCCTCATCCAGTTCTTTGACATTGCCCTCGGAATCGAGCATCGCCCAACAGGAAGCCAACAGCAATCCTCAGAGGACACCACAGAGGAGCCTTCGCAGCGCAACAATTTCATTCGAGAGATGCGAATGTACATGCCGGGCCCTCACGCGCGCTTCTTGGCTGATGTGTCGCAAGTGGCCAACATTCGCCAATTCGTCGAACAGAGCCAGGATCGCTCACTATCTCTCGCCTTCGATGCCTGCCTCGCCATGCTGAGCTCATTCCGCGACAAGCACATTGCCATTGTTACCCGGTACATCATCACCCCGTCGCGCGAGGTGAGAGCACGCAGTCGCTCGCGCAGCCCCGAGGTTGCGAGGAACAAGAACAACATTGCTGTTGCTTCGCGTAAGGGTCAAACGGAAGGCCAGAAGGGCACGGGCGGCACAGCACTAATTCCCTTCCTCAAGCAAGCTAGGGATGAGACCGGTGAACCAGCTGTTGAGAACTGGGCTAGGCGCTTCATGAAGCGACAGGTCAGGAGAGAAGGCGCGGGAGATTTCTTTAGAGGCAAAGATAACGACGGCGCTCCATCAGAAACGGAAGATGTCGAGGTTAAGGGATTGGCAGGCTCCTGGACAATGGATGAGGAGGTCGGGGGTATCTGCCACTACTAAGTTTTGGATGATGCATTTTGAATATTTGGACATTTCCTGGATAGAGGTCCTCATGAGATGCGACGGCGTTTATTGCGTTTTGATTAAAGACTCCAGCTTGACAGGGAAGGGCTGGAATACATCTGGAAGGCGTCAGGCATAGGTAATGCGCATCAGGTTGGATAGAGATACTAGGCTAGACGCAACACGAAGAATCATGCCGGACGTTAAATAAAAGGACATTGAATTGAAAGACGTGTCACGGCTCTGATAACTAATAGAAAAGTGAATCATAATAGTTGAGGTGACTTGTTTGTTAGACGCTACCGTCTCAAAAAGCAAGCATGTTAACGCATTTCGATTGGTGAATTCTGTTGGGCTCACGAAGGACAATCACTCATTTGAATCAAATTTTTTCCTCAGAAAAAAAAAATCTCCAAAGATTATCGAAGCAAAAAAATCAAATTACTCGTAAGTCTCCTGAAAATCAAAGCTGAACGTGTAAGTCATCAGAGGGTGAGAGAGACAAAGGCACAAAATCGCTTAATCAGCGAAACCAAGCAACAGCGACAATCGCCTGCACTAGAACCGATTAGGACTAGCCCCAGCTCCCCTGCAGCGATTTTAGTCTTTCTTTCTAAAGGCCAGGCGCAATTCTTCCCGTGCAGCGCGTTCGTGCAGCTTCATCACAAGCACGACCAAACGTCGCCTTCCATTCTTCTTCCCGTCGACAACTCGGTGAAGCTCGGCACTACATACATCGAAAGCGACTGCTGGGACTTCATCAAGGTCGATATCCAGCGCGAGTCGACCGGCGCGAGCGGGCTGATCGAGGCGACAGGTGCTGCTGTGGACTTTGACCACTTCATTGTTCTCCGTTGCACTCAACGAGCTCTCGACTTGGGCGCCATCAGGCCAGACCTGCTCTCACCCTCATACATATCGATACCCATCTCCTTGGGAGACTCGTCATCATGGATGAGGACTACGAATACGAAAACTACGGCGATGAGGAGGTGGAGGGCATCACCCCCGAGGACTGCTGGACCGTCATCTCGTCCTTCTTCGAGACTCGCGGTCTAGTATCTCAGCAGACGGCTTCTTTCGACGAGTTCACGCAATCAACGATTCAGGATCTCGTCAATGAATACAGCACCATCACACTCGACCAACCGAATCCACCTTCGACGCACGACAAGCAAATCACCCTGCGTCGATATGAGATCAAATTCGGATCCGTCATGGTCTCTCGCCCTACCATCAGCGAAACCGATGGTACTGCCACCTCGCTTCTTCCGTACGAATGCCGCGACCGTAACTTGACATACGCAAGTCCTCTGTACATCAAGATTTCCAAGAAGGTGTCGGTGGCTGTCGAGAAAGAGGTTCCTCTCAACGAGCTCGATGATGCACAGCAGCGAGAGCTTGCAGAGACTGGACAGCACCCTACACGGCTAGAGTGGGAACTTGAAGAAGCGGGATCTGAAGATGACGTTAACAAAGCCGACAACTTCAAGGACTCCGTCTTCGTGGGCAAGCTTCCTATCATGGTCAAGTCTAGGATTTGTCACTTGCACAATGAGCCCGACGAAAATCTCTTTTTGGTCAACGAATGCCCATACGACCAGGGCGGCTACTTCATTATCAATGGTAGCGAGAAGGTTCTCATCGCCCAGGAGCGTTCGGCCGCCAACATTGTCCAAGTCTTCAAGAAGGCCCAGCCTAGCCCTTACACATACACAGCCGAGATCAGAAGTGCACTCGAGAAAGGTTCACGCCTCATTTCAAGTCTCATGCTGAAGCTGTACGGGAAGGGAGACTCCGCTCGAGGAGGATTTGGCCAGACCATTCACACGACCTTGCCGTTTGTCAAGTCAGATCTGCCCGTCGCCATCGTCTTCAGAGCCCTCGGAATCGTGTCAGATGAGGATATTCTTAACCACATTTGCTACGATCGCAACGATACCCAGATGCTGGAGATGCTCCGGCCATGTATCGAGGAGGCCTTCTGTGTTCAGGACCGTGAGGTAGCCCTCGATTTCATCGGTAAGCGAGGCAACAGGGACCAGGCTGGTCTTGGTCGTGACAAGCGTGTCCGAGTCGCGCGCGATATCTTGCAGAAGGAGACCCTGCCTCACATCTCGCAAAATGAGGGTAGTGAGACCAAGAAAGCCTTCTTTATCGGCTACATGGTCCACAAGCTGCTCCAGTGTGCGCTGGGCAGACGTGAGCCTGATGACCGTGATCACTTTGGCAAGAAGCGTCTGGATCTGGCAGGACCTTTGCTCGCCAAGCTCTTCCGTGGTATCATGCGCAGAATCAACACAGAGCTGTCTACCTACCTGCGACGCTGTGTTGAGGGCAACAGACACTTCAACTTGGCGGTTGGTATCAAACCTTCAACTCTTTCCAACGGCCTGAAGTACTCGCTGGCCACTGGAAACTGGGGTGACCAGAAGAAGGCGATGAGCTCTACCGCTGGTGTGTCTCAGGTGCTCAACCGTTATACCTTTGCCTCCACCTTGTCCCATTTGCGACGTACCAATACGCCCATTGGCAGAGATGGTAAGCTGGCAAAACCACGACAGCTTCATAACACTCACTGGGGCTTGGTGTGCCCTGCTGAGACGCCTGAAGGCCAGGCTTGTGGTCTGGTGAAGAACTTGTCGTTGATGTGCTACGTTTCAGTTGGATCTCCCTCGGAGCCTCTCCTATCTTTCATGATAAGTCGTGGGATGGAGCTAATCGAGGAGTACGATCCATTAAGATTCCCCCACGCTACCAAGATCTTCATCAATGGTAGCTGGGTGGGCATTCACCAAGAACCTAAGCAGCTCGTCGATCACTTGGTCGCGCTGCGTCGGTCCGCCCGAATGGCGCATGAGGTTTCTCTTGTTCGTGACATTCGCGATCGAGAATTCAAGTTCTTCTCTGATGCGGGGCGCGTAATGCGTCCTGTCTTTACCGTGCGACAAGAGGAAGGTGAAATTGGTGATCCACCAAAGGGTTCCCTTGTCCTGACCAAGGACGACATCAGTAGGATTGATGAAGAGTACTGGCACTCGGACAAGGAAGAATGGTTAAGGGGCTGGGACAAGCTTGTTGGCATTGGTTGCGTCGAGTACCTGGATGCAGAAGAAGAGGAAACGGCCATGATCTGCATGACTCCGGAAGATTTGGAATCGTACCGAATCCAACGACTTGGCTACGACGCCCCCGATGCCTACGAGGAGCTGGAGCCCAACAAGCGCTTGAAGACAAAGACCAACCCGACTACGCACATGTATACCCATTGCGAGATTCATCCCAGCATGATTCTCGGCATTTGTGCAAGCATCATTCCTTTCCCCGATCATAACCAGGTATGTAATTTCTCAAGGAACTATCAAGTTTTACGAATTTGCTAACGCCCTAGTAGTCTCCTCGTAATACCTATCAATCTGCTATGGGTAAGCAAGCCATGGGCTTCTTCCTTACCAACTACAACCGTCGCATGGATACCATGTCCAATATTCTATACTACCCGCAGAAGCCACTGGGTACAACCCGATCCATGGAGTTCCTCAAGTTCCGCGAGTTGCCTGCAGGTCAAAATGCCATTGTGGCCATTGCTTGCTACTCAGGTTACAACCAGGAAGATTCAGTCGTTATGAATCAGAGCAGTATCGACCGAGGCTTGTTCCGCAGTCTTTTCTTCCGTTCATACTCAGACCAAGAGAAGAAGGTCGGTTTGAACTACACGGAATCTTTCGAGAAGCCCTTCCAGCCAAGCACTCTTCGCATGAAGCACGGCACGTACGACAAGCTGGATGAGGACGGTATTGTGGCACCTGGTGTTCGTGTTTCAGGAGAAGACATTATCATTGGAAAGACGGCGCCTATCGATCCAGATAACCAGGATCTGGGGACACGCACAGCACAGCACCAGAAGCGAGATATCTCGACGCCTCTGCGCAGCACGGAGAACGGTATTGTCGACTCTGTGATTATGACTGTCAACGCAGACAATGTCAAATATGTCAAGGTGCGCGTGCGTACCACAAAGATTCCCCAGATCGGTGACAAGTTTGCTTCTCGTCACGGACAGAAGGGTACTGTGGGTGTCACCTTCCGACAGGAAGATATGCCGTTTACCAGGGAGGGCATTACGCCTGATATTATCATCAACCCTCACGCCATTCCCTCTCGAATGACGATTGCTCACTTGATTGAGTGTCTGCTCAGCAAGGTGTCTACTCTCGAGGGTATGGAAGGTGACGCTACGCCTTTCACAGACGTGACTGTTGACCAGGTATCTGACTTGCTGCGCAAGCATGGGTACCAGTCCAGAGGGTTCGAAGTCATGTACAACGGGCATACAGGACGTAAGCTCCGCGCGCAGGTCTTCTTTGGCCCAACGTACTACCAGCGACTCCGTCACATGGTAGACGACAAGATCCACGCCCGAGCCCGTGGGCCTGTGCAGATCATGACGCGACAACCTGTGGAGGGTCGTGCTCGTGATGGTGGTCTTCGTTTCGGAGAGATGGAACGTGATTGCATGATTGCGCATGGTGCCGCTACCTTCCTCAAGGAGCGTCTGTTTGAGGTTTCCGATGCCTTCCGAGTCCACGTCTGCGAGATTTGTGGTCTAATGACCCCTATTGCGTAAGTTACCCCCTTTTGGAGCAATATGATGAGAATTTGGCTGACATTGTTCTACAGGAATCTTTCCAAGCAATCCTTTGAATGCCGCCCGTGCAAGAACAAGACAAAGATTGCCCAGATTCACATTCCGTATGCAGCCAAGCTGCTGTTCCAGGAGCTTCAAGCCATGAACATCGCCGCACGAATGTTCACAAGTCGTTCCGGAGTTTCTATTCGTTAAAGGTATTAAGCAGTGGAAGGTTAGACCGAGGGAAGGTAGCGGCTATGCGGTTATGTACGAAGCATTGCAACGGTTCTTTTTCATTATTGCAAAGATGGCGCATGGGATCAGGAAGTGTAACAGCAGTTAATAAAAGATTCAGGTTGATCAATCGATGTTACAAGATATATCCAACTCCGTCTAGATGTTCCAGTGATTCTAATTGTACAGTCGTTTTACATCGAGTAGGGTATATACCGGGAGGCTCGTTCGTCATGTTGCCCGCCATGCTGACCATAAACTCTCTCGCTTTTCGTCGTAGTGACAAACAACATTCAGTGGTGTTATCTTGGTGGCGGCGCCGATGAAGACTTGTCCGGCGGTTCTAAGGCGTTGTGAACGGTCTGCTCGCGCTTATATTCTTCTTCCAGCTGCTTTTGCATGTCGAAGTCTAGCTGTCGTTCTCGCTTGATTCGTTGTCTCTCCATGTCGTGCACGACACCTTGATGCATGGCCTAAGAAGACGATCAGTTAGTATTGTATGAGATATAAGCGGGAAATGGCTAGAGTCTGGCCGGGGCCTTACGTCTCTTTCTAGCTTTTGCTGGAAGTGAACGAGGACGATAGTTGTCGCTGCGAAGAGCGACGTTGCGCCGAGGGTGAGCTTGGAGGCGCGTGACATGATTGCCGCTGACGAGCTCTTGGGGGGGAGCTTTTAATACACAGTAGTAGCTTCCCTTCCAAATGAATGGCTCGCGAATGCTTGATACAATTGTTATGGTTGGGAGTGGACAGCTTCCGAAGCTGCGAAATGTAATACTACCAAGTAAGTAGTAGTAATAGACTGGATTCTCCAAAAAAGCGTGCATAACTCAGTACTAAAGTTATGCACAGCCATGTGGGGAAAGCTGGGCAAAGTACCATCCCGTGCTGCTGCTCCCCGACGTCAGGCGCCCGCCCACCTGCACCCACCTCCAATCAACACTTGAGTTATCACAAGGTACATCTCTATCTCTTCCTCTATCGCATTTAGCTCTCCGCCATCACCGCATTTACTTCTTCCTCGGCCTTGTCCTGAGCTGCTTCTCTCAACGACCACGTTTTCTCCTTCCTTCGAGTCTCTTTGTCGTCCGAACGAAACTTCACAATGGTACCTGCTGGAGTTCCTAGTTGGTGTGTGTTTTGGCCAAGTTGCTAACTGGTTTGGTGGAATAGTCTGCTCAGAACTCGGCTGGTATCCAGACACTACTTGATGTTCGCACTCCTGATGGCGCCATATTGTCTTGTACTTTCTTTTGGTCTAACTGCTGTTGTGACAGGCCGAGCGGGAGGCATCCAAGATTGTTCAGAAGGGTAAGCCCCGTCCATCGTCATCCTATTCTGTTGCGACTGACTGTTCATCCGCTGACGCAATAACCACTATAGCCCGTGAATGTAAGCTCTCATAGCGAACCAGAGGATCCTCGAAACGTCACCGAACCGCCCAAGACTAACGAACACACCTCTACAGTCCGAACAAAGCGCGTAAAGGAAGCCCGCGACGAAGCAAAGAAGGAGATCTCCGACTACAAGTCCTCCAAAGAGGACGAGTACAAGAAGTTCGAGGCCGAGGTTCGACACATCCCTCCCCTCTCCCTCTCCCCTGGTTACGAAGATCTACGATATACCTCGGGGTGGTAAAGCAGTACGGCTAACGCGAGAGATGATGGATAACAGCACAGCAAGGGTAACCAACAAGCAGAGGATGAGGCCAACAAGGATGCCGCGAAGCAGATTGAGGAGATCAAGGCTGCTGGTAAGAAGGGCCAGTCTGGAGTTGTGCAGAACCTCTTGACTGCAGTGATGGAGGCCAATCCTAAGCCGCAGGCTGCTTAAGACTGTCGGTTGAGTTATTGTGCGTGGGCTTGGTGAGGCCGAGCTCTGGAGGTGAAGCGGCAAGAAGAGTCCACCTGAGGGGATTATTAGCATTATCACGAAGCTGGGTGCAGTTGCAAAGCGTTTCTTCTTCCCTGGCTTAGGGGGAAGCTGCAAACCGGGTTTCTTGTCTTATTGCAGAAATTCTACTAGAGTACCTAACATATCCTTCAAATCCTGGCCGTCTGCCTCACTCGTGTCCAAGCCCTCCATTTGCTCTGAAAGTGTCGCTTTGATAACGGCAAATGTCTCGTCCTTTTCTCCCAGGAGCTGCTTGATTTTCCGTCTGGCGCCTGCGTCCTCTGCGATGAGCCAGGCTAGGGTGACGTCGATGGTCTGGAGCGTATAGAGGCCGGCGTCGAGGCGGTTGGTGAACCACTCTAGTTCTAGCTCTTCTTTGTCTTCGGCAGAGGCAGCCTGGCGTTCGCGCTCGTTCTTCTCTTCGGCACGACGGACTTGCGTGTCGTACTCTCGCCGGAGCTTCACCAGTTTGACAATCTTCTCGTAATCCTTTTCCACGAATTTAGCGAGCGTCCGTATCCGCTCTGCCGAGTCGGCAGGTAAGAGCCGCAGCATAGAAGCAAATATCGCCAACAAGTGTCCCAGTAGCCGGTGATCTTGGATCTTCATAAATAGGGTAAAAGTAGTCTTCAGACCACCCACCTCAACGAGCTTCTCGCACACCTCTCTAGCTGTGCTGCCGCCTGCTGCGTGGTCTAGTAGGCGGAGAGCTGGGGCTTTGCTCATTTTACCCTCCTTGAACATGAGCAGGCATAGCTCTGTGCCTTCAGCCTCAATGAACTTGGCCTTGCCTTCTGGTTCATCGACTAGACAAGTCAGAGCTTCAAACAGGTTCTCCATATATTCCTCTTCCTCGCCGCCTTTGTCGGGATCTCGCCTTCTATATGACGCCACAAGCTGTAATAGCATATCAATGGCGTCGATCTGGATGAGATTGCGCCGACTCTCGGGCGTTGCTTGTGACAGAATGGCCAGGATTTCAGCGGCGTATTGTTTGTTCTGGGTGACGGAGGGTTCGCTCTTGCCCACGCGGTTCAGAAGCCATCGTAATAGGACCTCGTCTTCTCCAATACGTGTAGCCACCTTTGCGCGCGAACAAAGATTCTCCAGTATGCCGAGAGCGTAGTATACCCCATTCCTATCCGATTCGTCTGACTCGTCCAGGCGCGAAAAGTTGGATACCAGCAGGCCTAGCAAATCTGAGTCTATCAGCGCATCGACTAGTAGGTTCCACTGCTCATCCTCTGCAGGGACGTCCTCGTCTGTGAGCTCGCCAATGACCTCTATCACGTCGATGGCGATGTCGGTGTTTTCATGAGCCAGTAAGCCAACCAAGCTCCCCACGCACCCTAGCTTTACGAGCTCGTGGTACAGCTCGGGATGTTCTGACAGCACGGATAAGCCTTTGATATCGGAATCCAGGTCCGCCTCACTGCCAATGAACTTCTGCGGGTCGGCCTCGAATTTGGCTCGTAGCTCCGCATTCTTGGTAATATGCTTCTCAAAAGCAAGCGCCGTTCTCCGCAACCAAGCGGCATCTCGTTTCTCATCTAGCTTTCCATCATCGGCGCCTTCAACGTAGTCCAAGATTTCGGATTCCTGTTTGCTGATGCCGCCTCCGAAGAAGCGGTCCTCGTCATCGCCGTCATCGGGGGGCATTTCGGGCCCAAAGTCTTGGTCTTCGCCATCTTCGGGGGGAGGGACCGGACCGGCTTCTTGGTCGTCATCGTCGTCTTGGACGTGGGCGTGGCGGGAGGAGCCGTTGGATAGCTTTGCGGATTTGTAGATTTCGTCTGTGTGCGCAGGAACTTCGTTAGCTTCTTCTAGGTTCAAGTGATTGTACGGATAGAGTGGCTGGTATGAACATACTCGGATCTTTGACGGGATCGAGCTTGCGCTTGCTGGGCAGGCCAGAGTTCTACATTTTGATGCCGGGTTAGTTTTTAGGCGCGAAGAAGAATTGAATACTAGAATTGATTGGGAACTATACCTTGAAGATTTCGTCAACACTGGTCATCTCGACAGAAGGTAATCAATTAATTAATTAATCAATCACAGATCAGCTTATGGTTTGCTCCGAATTGTTCAACAGGTAGGTGTGGAGGTTTGGCTGGTAGTCGCGGATTATTTCATCACTGGCCGCAACTCGCAAGGTTATCGTCGCGTCTGGGTTCCGATGTCGTGCACTAAGGCGTGTATCTTGTGCACAGACCATCCAAATTGAAGTTGCCAGTGAAGTTGCTGCCGCTTTAATAATGCACTAATACGGCCTAGCGGTGGGCTACCGCAGGTCTGTTTTAGGGGTCGCACTAACTGAGGGACCAGTGAAACTAGTACATGTAGATAGTAGGAGTCGGCCTGAGAAACGGGTCCTGGCCGTGGAATGGCCAATTTAAACTCGAAAACTCGATTTATTTGATTTTTCCCCATGATGAATATCTGAGACTTGGACGATGAACAAGTTCAGCACTCTACTTGAAGTCCGAATATGGCCAAATGGAGGTCATATGCTGACGGGTAGCATCGTTTCTGTACAGTGATCCCTCGCATCAGTATACGCTGCTACTCTGACAGAATGGGAAAAGAGTTCAACAGCTTACCGTAGGTATGCCAGTGAAGCGAATGCCCCTGCAAGATACCCCTGGCTGTCGGGGCCGCAGACTAGTGGCGGATAGCTACCAATAGGAGGCATAAATCAGCCCGGGATAGATCCACTTTCCGCCGTGCTCCTTCTCGATGGCCGTACAGTCTCCGGTGGACGGTGGCTGTCTTACAGCGTCTTACAGCGTTTTAGTGAGTCTTACTGCGCTGACAGCGCCTGTAAACTGCATGAGACTTTCTGTGCCTCCCTGGATCTTCATCGTCTTGGTTGGATGATTGATCCAGGATCCCCCATTTTCGTCTATCCCTACTCCTATTCTCCCCCAATCCGCATCCCTCCATCCATGATCCATCCCCCATCGCAACGGGATGCCATCCACCTTACCTGCATTCTCACACTGGCCGACGGTGGCTTGATTGCCCCTATCCATGCTCTCGGTCCTCGGACAAGGCGACAAGGCTCCTTCAACCGTCTTCGATGCCTGCTGCTGGTTGGCAATCATTCGCTGCCTCCGCCCACGATAGACCCCTTCCACCTCCAACCTTTCGAATTCTTGATCGCCAGCCCCTAGTCAAGTCCGCACGTCCATGGGCTGCGGGCATTGGATATAGGACTTTGGACAGTGGGCATCCCTGGCACGCGCATTTCACGCACTCACCTGCCTTGCTTGCTCGTTGGATCCAGGGGCCGACGACTCCAAATCGAATGACGCGAAGCATGTCAATTCTGCTAGATACTAGAACAATCAACTACTACGCTCGCGATGCTAGCATCTGGCCGCCAATGATCACCTTCGCATAGAATAGACGTACGACGACGATGCAGGCGTTTTCCACGCCCTATCACGACTCTGTCGATCACGCCTACCCATCTCAGAAGAATACTCCGCCTGTCTTGCAACCGTCGGCAAGACAAGCGCAAGCGCAAGCGCCCACGCCATCACCCTCCTATTTTCCGACTCCTGAGGCGGACCAGACTCGCTTCCATCTCCCTCGAACTTCGTCCTTACTCCCGCCGCCCCATATAGTACCGAATTCGGGCGACAACTCGGCGTCACCCTACAGCCCCGTCGCCGAGGGGCAGGCGACTACGGCCACAAATCACTTTGGCCCGTCCCCATTCCATCTCCACGAGCCGGACGAGGCCAGGTCCTCTTCTCGTGCCTCTGCCGCCAATTCTTATTTCGTCAACCGGTGGTCTGCTTCCACGGGCTCGAGTCATAGTAATACAAAAGCACCTTCGCGGGCGACGCCCTCGAACCGCCGAACCAGCAGCGTGGATACCACATTTCTCTTAACAAATTCACCACCCTCTGCCCAGCGGCGCTCTCGAAAACTTCAGAAAACCCGCCGGCCTAGCGACAATTCCGAATTCTTCTCAAGTCTTGCGACCGGTTCGCCCGAACGACCAGAAAGAGAAAATTCTCAAAACCATTTTCAAGGACTGCCTACGCTCGAGCCTCTTCCATCGTTCGCTCAGGACTACTCCACTGCATTTGCCAGCCCGGAAAGCGCACACGAGGGAGGACCGCGTTCGCGCACTACGACAGACGCCAGTGATTCAACGCGCCCTCCCACTTCCACCGCTGTTCCTACCGCCATGCCCTATGACCAGGGGCGGGAGTCCAATGGACCCATCAATCATGCTCGAAACCGGTCAGGGAGGAGCAGTTCCGATTCGCCCCAGACCAGAGGACCCAAACATCCGTCACAGAAGGCGATGCTGTCCCGGGCCTTACAAAAAGCCAACACCGCCGTTCAACTTGACAATGGACAAGATGTTTGGGGCGCTCGGCAGGCATACGGTGAGGCCTGCGAGCTGCTGCAACAAGTTTTGCAGAGAACGTCGGCGCAGGAGGATAAGAAAAAACTTGAGGCCATTGTAAGTGATTTCCTTCCAAAACTTCCCTCCATTTACAATGGGGATTGATTATGCCCCCTGTTTCAGTCCAACGCTAACATAGACAGCAACGCACCTATACAAGCCGCATTGATGAGCTTGATCAGATGCTACCTTCTAGAAACGAGTCAAGATCACAGTCTAAGGAATCTAAAGCACTGCCTGACTTCCCAGACGAACACGATAGCCGGCGGGACACAGTGTTCAAGAATGCAATGGACGAGTTGTCGTCTGTCGAGGCAGCGACGGTAGCAGCGATAAGCCGAGAGGGCCGATACAGTCCTCAACCACCAACGCAATCATTGAATGAGCAACCGTCGTACGAAGACCCTCGCTCTCAACGGACGAGACAGCAAAGTCAAACAAGTCAGACATCCTCCTCTTTGACCCCTCAACTTCCCGAACCTGGCTTTTTGCAATCTTCTTTCTCTAAATCACCTGTGCGATCCCGATTTCCCGACAACGCGCTGCAACCCCTGCCGCGCTCTCACCCAACCGCACATATTGCCTCAGAGCAACAGACACCAATTAGCAACTACTCTGGTAGCGACATGGACGGGCCCGTCCGATCAGATTTCTCCATGGGTGCCCCGCCACGCAATGATACTCGAAGAGGCCTCGAACATTCGAGGGAGGATAGTCAGAACTCTTGGTTAGATCCTATTGATGAATCAGGAGGATCAACGGCCTCTTCTGTGCATTCCAGAACCTCGTCCCTAGGTTACCGAAGAAGGCACATCCGTTCGGGAAGCGGCGATACTGAGGCTGAGTTTGATACGGCCCTTGACGCGGCTATAGAAGCTGCGTATGACGATGGATATGAACCCATGGACGCCCATGACTACGTCAAGCAAGATCCCGACGAAGAGATAGTAGCAAATGCTTTGCGCAGAGTCGAACTCGCGCGAGAGCGGGTCAGACAGACGGAGAGAGAGGCCTATGAGATGGCAAATGAAACTGAACGGGAACGTTTCCAATTGCACAATCCGCCGCAGCAACAGGAGCCCATACACAACTCCGAGCATTTCTTTGACGATAATTCTTCAGACGAGGAAGAAAGAATGTTGGAAGAGATGACCCGCGACTACAGCATGCAAGGCTTTTCTGGGCGCGGTCTCCCAAAGCAGTCGTCCTTCCCGCGAGAGTCCGACTCGAGCGGTTTTACATCTCGAACCTGGCAAAGCTCCATCGGCTCTAACCCCCCAGGAACAGGTACTACCTCCCTGTCCACAGTCACAGAATCGGCGCCAGTCCCTCCTCCGCCGAAAGGCCCTGCGCCAACAGCACCTCCTCCCACACATGCGCTTCCCGAGATCCCCTCGGCTCTATCAAGTGGAAGCCAGAGCGTGCGCAACCGTCGCATGTCAGGTCAAAACCGGAAGCAACTCAAGATTGAGACCATGGGCCTGGCGCCGCCACCGCAAATGGGTGGCGGAAGGTCTGCACCATTAGACGACGTCCGTCAGGGCTCACATCCCCTAGACGAATCTGTTGACCCTCTTGAGGCGCCGCGGCGCCCAATGTCTCCCAGTGCAGATGCTAGCTCAGCTGACACGCGGCTGGGGTCGCCTTTTGGACACCGGGATGGAGAAGACCATTCATACGGACGGTCTGCTTCACCGTCGATCAGCAAGCTGAAAAAGAATTTCTCTTCTTCTAGTTTGAGGAGTCTCAAGGGGAGAAACATGTCTGTGTCTCATTTGGATGATCCAGGTGACATGTCGCCCGGTACACCATCAAGCACCCACTGGGGTACCTCCCGCACGCCGGCTATTCCGGCCATTCCTAACGCAGTAACCGCCAACCTCCGTGAAAAAGGGGACGTTTCCATTGGTGGTATGTATCTTCTGGACGACAGTTTTCATGCACCAGAAAGCCCAGGGTCGCCGAATCCAGCTGCTCTTGAGGCTCCTGTCTCCCTCGAGCCATGTCCTACCGACTTTATGCTTCGGCCGTTCTGGCTGATGCGATGCCTGTATCAAACACTTGTCCATCCTCGAGGCGGATATGTCAGCTCGAAAATGTTTGTCCCACGAGAAGCTTGGAAGGTCAAAGGTGTAAAGTTGAAGAACGTGGAAGATAAGATTGCCAATTGCGACTTTCTTACGGCAGCCCTGCTGAAATTGGCAAGGGTTGATACCTGTGATGCTGACGCCATGCTTGAGGAGATGCAGTCTATGGAAGGAGTTCTCGAGCAAGTTCAGGCTGCTCTCAGCCGTAGGCTAGGCAATGAGGTCGGTGTGCAGAGCAGCGGAACAATGTTCAAAGAAGCGTCTGGTGGGCCTGATGGGGACTCTTCATTGCCGCGGTCAACTAGTGTATCGGGCAAATCATCCTTCTCATGGCGTCGTTTACGATCCAAAAACTCGGCTGCGGCGCTAGGCGCGCAGGGCCGAACTGGGACCATGGATGCGACTAAGGACTCAACCAGCCTTCCAACTTTGCCCATGACGGCCCAGCCAACTAGTAAGCCGGCGAGGCGGGATATGAGCCAAACTCAGTTCACGGGGCCAAATGCCCACTATATGGGGTCACTCGCTCGCCTCTTTGACGCTGCCCAAGTTATTGGTATGTACCTGTCTTCCAGCTCGAGACAACAAGCTTATGAACGACGAACTAACGCATAATGACACAGATCAAATAGCACGGCAGGTTGAGGACCCCGGTCTGAGGCACGCTGACAAGACTCAGGTCGGGCTGGAGCTTTGCACCCGACATGCGGCTGAGTTCTTTGGATTTTACATTTGCCGATTCGTCTTGACTGACCTCGGCATGATGATGGACAAGTTCATCAAGCGTGGTAGTGAATGGGTTCTCACTTGAACTCACAGCTCACGATTGTACGAAACGAAGTACTGAACACTCCCTATATGCTTCTGGCTGAGGCAGAAGCGACATCCCTGTGCAACATTGGAGGAACAATGTGGACAGTGGTTGAAAACAACTTAGATTTCACGTATATGCATATGCAGCATGGCTTATCGGCGGTTACAGAGGATATCTCGGCGTTGCAATGGCAGCGACAGATCTTTTTTGCCATATCGGACGCGGGCATGCAAACCTATTTATGAATGATACCCCTGAGCGATGACGATGGTATTGTTATCATTGTTACTTGATGACTTATGGATAATCATCTTTAGAGCTCTGTTCTCGTTGTGTGAGATAATAGAACTGGTATTTACTTGATAATGACATGGGAAAATGGTGATACGGCAGCTTCTATGAAGGTATTTAAATATTCTAAAGTGTTCTAAAGGGTAATCGCTGGGTGATGTTAAAATGATCGTCATTGTATGCTTTACACTTCCCACATTCAGAGTATTCTTGCAGGATCAAGATAGCTCTGATTATCAAAGCTTCAAAGGTATCAATCGTTTTGATTATGCTATAAGTAGATCTTGCGCCAAACACACAGGCGCTTAGGATGTATGCGTCCTCTTAACTCACTAACTCGGTGCATTTGCGGCCGGTGAAGTTGCTTTTTGGTGGGGATGGTAGTCGGCGCCGGAGGAGCGAAATTATCCCGACGCGGTCATCTAAACCTCGGAGAAAAAAAAAAAAAAAAGGACGGCTCGACATCGCAATCGATTCACGACTAACAACCAATTTCGCGCGACCGCTTTCTCATTTCTGGATCGACTCTTCTTCTCGCATATATCTCCAATGCCAACTTAACGCCGTGCTCCGATGAGGCTGGCTTGTAGCGCTGGGCGAGCCTGGACACCATCGCGATGGCTCGCGCCGGCAAGACCATTATGCAGAGGACCATTATGCCGCGATAATCTTTCTCAGCGCACCTCAGCGTCCTCGATTCTTTCATCGCTCGTTTCCCGACGCGTCTACTCCTCGAAGCCTTCGCCCGCTGAACTCGAAGCACGAATTACTGCCATCCCAATCGAGAGATATCGCAACTTTTGCATTGTAGCGCATATCGACCATGGGAAAAGTACACTTAGCGATCGGCTGCTTGAACGCACGGGAACGATCACGGCAAGCGATACCAATAAGCAGATCTTGGATAAACTCGACGTAGAGCGGGAGCGAGGTATAACTGTCAAGGCGCAGACATGTACCATGTTGTATAATTACCGTGGTGAGGATTATCTGGTTCACCTTGTCGATACGCCGGGCCATGTGGATTTTCGAGCAGAGGTTACGAGGTCGTATGCTAGTTGTGGCGGTGCTTTACTTCTGGTTGATGCGAGTCAGGGGATTCAAGCGCAAACAGTGTCGAATTTCCATCTGGCGTTTGCGCAGGATCTTGCACTGGTGCCTGTCATTAACAAGATCGACATGGTATCGGCTGATGTTCCGAGAGTCCTGGATCAGCTAGAGACGAGCTTTGAGTTGGATCCCAAAAGTGCGATTCTTGTCAGTGCTAAGACGGGGAAGGGTGTAGATGATATTCTTCCGGCGGTGATTGAGGGGATTCCTGCGCCTACGGGGGATGAGACGAAGCCGTTGAGGATGTTGCTTGTGGACTCGTGGTATGACAACTTTCGGGGTGTTATTCTGCTTGTGAGGGTGTTTGATGGTGTTATCAGGGCTGGTGTCAATGTTATCTCGTTGCAGACGGGTATGAAGTATACTGTTGGGCAGGTTGGGATTCAGTATCCCGATGCGACGCCGCAAAGTGTCCTGCGTGCAGGGCAGGTTGGATACATCTTCTTCAACCCTGGTATGAAAAAGATTCAAGACGCCAAGTTGGGTGATACATTCACCACTGTCGAAGACGAGAACAAAGTCGCGCCCTACCCCGGCTTCGAAGAACCCAAGCCCATGGTCTTCGTAGCAGCCTTCCCCACCGATCCCAAGGACTACACAAGACTGGCAGACAGCATCGGCCAGCTAGTTCTCAACGATCGAAGCGTGACGCTGCAAAAGGCCTTCTCTGAAGCGCTGGGATCCGGTTGGAGATTGGGCTTTTTGGGAAGTTTGCATTGTTCCGTGTTTCAAGATCGGTTGAAGCAGGAGCATGGGGGCGATGTGATTATCACGGAGCCTACGGTGCCGACGAAGATTGTCTGGGCGGATGGGACGGAGGAGGTGGTGGAGAATCCGGCTCAGTTTCCGGAAGCTGGGGAGCAGAGGCTGAGGTCGGCTCAGCTTTACGAACCGTACGTACCGGAACTTATCTTACATTTCTATCTGAGGTTCAGATAAGGAGAGCTAACAGAGAGTTCTTGCAGATTTGTCCGAGCGACTATGACGATGCCGGAGGAGTATCTCGGTCGAGTTATAGAACTTTGCGAGGCCAATAGGGGTGAGCAGAAGAGTATAGATTTCTTCCATGCTACGCAGGTCATTTTGGTGTACGACCTGCCAGCAGCACAGTTGGTCGATGATTTCTTTGGAAAGCTCAAAGGCGCTACGTGAGTTCCCCTTACTATACTCTACAGCAGTTCAGAATTTTTGTCATCTAACGGCCCCTCGACAGCAAGGGATACGCGACATTAGACTATGAAGAAGCTGGGTGGAGGGAGAGTAGACTTGTCAAGCTGCAGCTGCTCGTGAACAGGCAGCCCGTGGACGCTATTTGCCGCGTGGTACATACTTCGCAGGCTGAGCGGTTAGCTCGTCAGTGGGTAACCAAGTTCAAAGAGCACGTTGATCGACAAATGTTCGGTAAGTCATCAACACACTATTACTACTACTACTACTACCTGCCTCCCTACCTCCCTACCCACAATCCAGAATTTTGAAAAGTGCTAATACTAACATGATACTCCAGAAATCGTCATTCAGGCAGCTACGGGAAACCGTGTGCTTGCTCGTGAGACGATCAAACCCTTCCGGAAGGATGTGCTTGCGAAGCTTCATGCTGCTGATGTGTCTCGCCGGCGGAAGCTGCTGGAGAAGCAGAAGGAGGGGAGGAAGAGGTTACGGGCCATTGGAAACGTGGTTGTCGAGCAGTCGGCTTTCCAGAAGTTCTTGTCTAAGTAAGAGTGCCGACGTTGCCTCGGGGTTCTCATGTATACTAGTCGTGTATATACTTTGCATCGTTAGCAGGGAGTTTCATGTATAACTATAACTATGTTATGGGGGGGAAATCTAGAATTTATCTATTGGTCTTCATCGGGCAGATCCGAACCGATTTCTACTGGTTCCGTCCACGACAATCCCAACCCTCCCGAAAGAGTCTCCTCACGCTGCTTGATCTTTGCATGCGTCCCCTGAGCGTCATCTACAAAGTCAAAGATGCGATAGTCACTGTTGAACCACCAGTATCCAGCCACTCCTAACCTGAGGAAGCCGGAGTGAGCCACCACGAAGATCACCTTCTCCGGGCGGCGGGATAAGTCGTCAAGCGCCCGCTGAGCTCGGGCTAGAATAGCTTTGCGGGTATAGGCGTAGAGATGACCGGCTGAGCTCGTTTTGTCTGGCCAGACGGGGTCGACGTGCGTGAAGTCGACGTTGGGGAAGTCTGATTGTATGCCTGCGACGGGGCTGCCTGTGTCACAAGCTTTGGCTGAGTTTTCTATCCGCGGCCACGACGAATCTTAGTCAACTTTGCAGCTCTTCGAAAAGGACATAAATGTTATTCTGCTGTGTTCACAAACCTTGCCAGTCAGCATTAGCGACGATCTTGACATCTGTGTCTATGGGGAGCCAGTCGAGAGCGAGCTGCGCTGTCTGCAGTGTGCGCCGCATGGGACTGGCAACGATGGCGACGTCACCGGGCCCGAGTTGAGCATTTTGGAAGTGATCCTGAAGGTTTTGTCGTAGAGTTTTGCATTGCTCTAGGCCTAGATCGGATAGAGGCGGATCGCGGAGTGAGAAGTCCCGTATAGATCACCATGGTCAGCGTGAGTTATCGCCCTCGGAGCGTTTTGGGAGCACTCATTGTCTACGTTATGGAGAGCCTGGGCATGGCGGATGAGGACTAGCTGCGGCGCCATCGTAGTGTTTGGTGATTCCGGAGGATGAGCTATTGATGAATCAAGGACGGTTGTTTGTTGCTTGTATGACTCTAACCTGTAAAATAGCGCATCTCGCAGACCATGATCGGTCGCCAACAATAATAGCTGTGCCTTTCGCTAAATCATAGCTTAGGTATTCACTTCACAAAAATACAATCTACATGACTGAAGAACTGAGAATCAATGCCCGGACGATTAAGCTAGAGCCAGCAGAATTATCAATTCGGAGAGCCTGCTCTCTGCTGCGAAGCATCTGTGGATGGTCACTATCCAGCTTTATCCGCCACCAACGATTCTCGGTCGTCGCGATATGAGTCAGTCAACTAATGTAGACAAAATTAACATTAATGCTATGTTCAATACAATGAGGCGTATCATGCGATTTCCCAGACTAATGTATTTCAGCCTTGTTTAGAACCGCGCTGCCGGTTGCTCCCGATTTAAAGGCGCCACCGGCCGGCTCCGTAATCAGACCATCTCCGGTATGGCATGATATGATCATGCGTAGGGGAAAAAGTATTGGAAATATTTCGCTCTCTATAGGCGACAGATAAATATCAAATAAATTTGACCCCGGAATTCAAATATATTGCATTCCCGTGAATTACAGAAACAGTTTGCGTTGATGCGTGGTTGTTGTTCTACTACAAGCGAGCGAACCCAACCCAAACATCCTCTTCAAGATGGCCAATTCACGGATTCTCATGAAGATCGACCGCAAAGATCTATACACAGATCTCGAAGCCCGCATACGTTATCTTCACAGCTTTGTCGATTTCAGCAGCAGTCAGTAATATCCTGGTCTGACTGCGCCTACCAGCAAGATGCTAATGCACTGTTAATAGAAGATATCGAGGCCCTGGAAACGGGCGCCAAGTACATCAAAGCTCTTATACCCGCCGTCGTCAATATCGTATACAAGAAACTATTACAGTATGACATTACCGCCCGTGCTTTTAGCACACGATCAACTAGCTTCGAGGGCCCCATGGACGAGACGATTACGGAGGATAGCCCGCAGATCTTGCATCGGAAGATGTTTCTGAGGGCGTACCTTACGAAGCTGTGCTCCGATCCAAGCAAGATGGAGTTTTGGGAGTATCTTGATAAAGTTGGGTAAGTCATCATCCCCGGGTGAAGGAGAAGATACATATGGTTGAATTTGTTGACTGATCAATGGAAATTGCGAGCAGTATGATGCATGTCGGACTCGGAAGAGCTCATCCGCTCCATGTTGAATACGTCCATCTCGGCATCTGCCTTGGTTTCATTCAAGACATTTTGACAGAGGCAATTCTTTCACACCCAAGGTTATCACTCAATCGCAAAATAGCCCTCGTAAAGGCTATTGGGAAGGTCATCTGGATCCAGAACGATCTGATGGCGAAATGGCACGTCAAAGACGGTGATGAGTTTCAGGATGAGGAGCAAGAGGTTGAAATCGAGCAAGAAGGCTATCTGCACGGTAAGAAGGTGCTGGACGAGGAAGAAGGCGGCGATGGACAATCAAATGGGGAACCTCCATCGACGCCTTCGAAATGTCCGTTTTCGGGCACTGTATAAAAACTACAGCTCTCTTATTCATGATCGCAGAGGAGACACAATTCTTCATTTTCTGTAATTTACGGGACAACAGATTTAGGACCTCGAGAGGGCGCATTTGGGTCCGTTTGTACAATAGGTTAGGGCGTTGGCGTTTGGTGGTTACGAAGGTGGCTCCTAGGTTTGAACGTGCGAGAGCTATCTATGCGCTGTAAATGCAACAGGGAGCCTGAAGTCTCAATAGCACATAGTAGTGGTTCTTAAACCAGATATCTGTTGTGGTTCGAGTTCCCTTGTGCGTCCCGCATGATTTAGAGCAAGTGTCCAGATGGCGAGAAGAAGAAGAAAAGGTCCGGGAGCGCTTTGGAGTTTCTCGTTTTCCCCCTTCCAAAGATCCCGTTTCATAGCACGGCATGTTAGAAAGTCTCCGATGTAGGGCTGTGTGCGACGGCAAGGTAGAGGATCATGACGAAACGAGGGCCTTGTCAGACTGAGGCTTGTTTGTGCTGATCGGATGGCTCGTGAGACAAACAAGCACTGCCGAGTCCCGATGCTGACATTCCCTTGTCCCATGAGATGGGTCTGTGCCGCATATGCATACTTCTCAACCAGCGGTCTGTTTGTCAACGTTGGCCAATTCAATGGTTTGCTAATGTCTTGTAGTAAATCATATTTAGAAAAGGGAAATGAGTCCGCTTGGTATGGTGGTATCCTGTTATTGCATGGAGGATTGTTTGCTCGCATGCATTTTTCGGCCTATAGAGGAGGGTGCTCTCCCTCCTGCAAGACGAATTGTGGCGGCGAGAAAAACTCTGGTTTGAGCAAACTTCCCGAGTCACCTGCGGCTGGAATGACCCTATGAGAAATATTCTTCAGATTCTCGGTTCCTTGTCCACGTCTTTTGTTTGGAAAGCCCTGTAGGACTTGCTTTTAGCCGCAAAACATTTTGTTTGCTGCATGACCATACTTGCATCGCCATTTTTGTTTGCTCAGTCGAGGATTCAACAGAAAGGTTTATGTTAAGCAGAATTGAGAGTTATTCCAAGTATAAATGAAGGCAGAAAATCCATCTATCCAAGTTATCATCGCCAGTGTCTCCTCTGTCTCTTCGACAAGCAATTTGACTTACACTGAACAACTTAAGTAGGCAAGATCACAATTGTACCGCCTCCAGAAAAGCTAATAGTCTTCCCGCAATGGCCAGCTCAGCCCCTGAATCATCATGCTGCCTTGCCGCACAACGAACCTCAGTCAGGGACATGTCAAACGGGACACCTGCGGCCCCTATTCCGGCACATTGCCCGTTGGTACGACCGGTTGTCCGACACCTTCCTCTGCCTACCATGCCACTGGCGTTTCCACCGTTTGCTACTCGACAATTCCCGATGCGCTCGCCAACGCTTCTCCGGCATCCCCCCGTACATGTAGGCTGCGGCATGCTTCACAATCCGGTTATTACTTGCCGTGTCGGCCGTCCACATGGTGGGCTGTTCTCCCCATCGAGATACCGAATGCCTTCTGGTGTCTCTGAAGAGCATCTAACGGCACGAAGATGGCGCCACTTTCTGCGAAATAGGGAACAGGTTTTGAGGAGCATGTTTGAGGAGGATCAGCAAAGGGTCGACCCAGGACGAGAGCGTGATGAGAACCAAGAAAGGGCTGGCCAAGTTTGGGAGATATAGTTGTCCTCTGGACTCTTCGAATAATTCAATACTGAACTCTGTACGGATTTTTGTCTGTTTTAATTTCATTTCTGCGTTCATCATCTTGATGATGGCGTACGAGTACTGGAATATGGTATATCATGGGTTCGTGCGGAGGTAGAAGTGGTCAATTTTACCAAACTTACAGCGGGCTTATATGCTGAGAGACACTGTCGATTTTCAACTTTGGCGCGATTTCTGTCGTGGCTGCGAATTCGGGCCAATCGTCTTTCACCGTTATTGCACGAATTCAAGCCACAGCACTATTCATGACCCTGAACTCTAGAGTCAGCTCCTAAAGGCGCCCAAGTGTGCCCTTAAGGTCCCTTGTATTTTACTTTAGGGTTTGTTCTATTCAGTTGTCTTCCTCAGCCTTCTTTCTGTTCTTTACCTACTATCCTACAAGTATAAGGACCCTTCATGTTACACGTATCATGGTAGTCAACTTTGATGCCAACATCCAGTCCTTCTCTAGCAAGCACTTGCGGATTATTGCACGTAGTCTCAGGGTCTGTGCGCCAAATCTGTTGCGCGCCAAAATAGAAATGGGTTCTTGTCGCCTTTACATACGTTGTCCGTTATAATCTACTTGGGGTCTTCTTGTAGTGGCACTTCTCTTCTCAGCCCTTCCCTTGTGCATCATCAGGGAATCAATCTATTCGACTATGTAGGAAGATAATTTATCACACGGAATATTTTTCGCATTTTTTGCCGTAGCCACATTCGGAGCTGTTCTCGATAGAGGACTAGAACCCAGGCTCTGCCTAAGACGGTGCTCAGTTTGCATCCCAGCTTTCCCGAGAAGTCACCGCGAAGGCATCCTAACGAAGAGTCGGCGCGGATGTTGAGATCATGGGGAGTAGTCTAATCATAATCATCCTCCTCATCATCATCCAGTGGGTACGGCCATCGGTCTCCGTTCTTGTCCTTCATGTTCTTAGAACAGCGGTTGCGAATACCGTAGTTAATACAAGTTGGACCAATACGAAGACCCGCTCCCTTGACCTTGGAATCCTCGTCCAGCTCACAGCCTTCAACCTCGACAAGATTTTCACCTTCGTCATTGTAGCCGGTCATGTCGCAGATAGCAAGGTTCCAGAAGTCCCACGCCTTGGGGTCATTGATAACAGAGCCAGAAGCATGAGCCATGTCGCTGATTCGCTCCGTGAGGTTTCTGGGCATACCGAAAAAGCCAAACTTATCTTGAGACTCAACAGACTTGGCAACAACGTCCTCCCTGTAAAGACCTCGGTTCTCCATTTCGTTCCAGCCAACATCAGCCCAAGCCGAGTCTGTCTGATAATTCCACACGAACTGATGTTGCACTCATGTTAGCCAGGTTGAAACTTGCCACGAAATAGATGAACAAAAACGAGAGACTTACGAATGCATATCCACTGCCGTCTTCGTTGCAGACCGCGCGCTCTTTGGCACCGAATTCGATCCACTTAGCCTCTTCAGGCTTCCGCTCAGCCGTTCTGTACGATTCGCGCCAACCGTGGCTGCCCGGGTGTTCACCGCAAGGGTCCCAAGTAGCACTGTGCCTAAGGGTCCTGGTATTGTCGATCTCCTTGTGCATCCAAAAGTCGATTCCTCCGGCAGGCATTTTCACAAGGATGACTTTGTTCCGTTGCCAAGCAAGGTTCACAATTGGCGACAGGAATCGATTCGTCATTTCGCCTTGCATCTGATTGTCGATTGTCTTAGGCAAAGAACTCCATGGTCGGATTAATTTGCCCTCGGATAGAAGGTCACCAAGAGAATCAGCATCGACTGTCTCAGGAGGCGCTTGGCCGGACGGGGTGTGGTAGTAAGTGTCATAGATATCAGAGTATCCCTTGTAAACCCACTCGACGAAGTTCTTAGCTAAATCCTCAGAGAAGTCGCCGAACTTTTCGAAATGAGGATCTTCCTCCACGAACGGCTCTTCCAGGGTAGGACCGATGCCCATACCAGCAATGAACAGCACAGCACTGAGCACAGCCGATACAGTAGCGGCATGAGTAGGTGCCTTGGGCATACCTTTGACGGTGTTTGGTCCTCCATAAGAGAATGGGAGACCAAGGACACCCATGATGCTACCAGCAATCATCATCCATGTATTGTCCTTGTAGTCGCCTGGGGCATCGAATCCAGGCTTCTCGCCTTCAAGGGGGAAGAGTGTCTTAGTCAAGTTGGGGAGGACCATGACCACTAGAAGCGATGTTAGCTGATGTCCGATGACAATAATACATGTGAAACTTACTCTTAGTTAGCGCTTCTTGGCTGAACTGAGTCTGTGCAGCCTGCCAACGGCTTGAAAAGTTCTCCATAGCCTGCAGTAAAAGCCGACGTCGAGGGTCCGCACGGCAGGCATCCCAATCGCTCAAGTCCTTTGAAAAACAGGTGTTATCGTTGATCCCACCACAGTTCCACTCCCAGAAGGGGAGTTGTCTGCCTTTGTCGTCCGCCTCAAGCTCTGTAACCTTGCGGTATGCCTCTAGGTCGTAGGTGCTAAAGGTGTTCATGACATTTGATGGCCATCCCTCTTCATTGAAATGGTCTATTGCGTCGCGCAGATACGTGTCCATGTCAAGCTCATCCCAAAGCTCGTCGCGCCACTCTGTAGGCGGTAGACAGCAGACATGTGCTTTGTCAACAGCATCAGCTCCCTTCGGGATGTCCTTGCAAGCGGCTTCTCCGCCATCGTCATCATCATCGTCTTCGTCTTCGCCAGCGTCTTCCTCGCCACACCAGATGTACTTCATGGTTTTCTTGAAGTGTTCGTCTAGGAACTCGACTTCACCACCTTCCTCACCAAACTCCATCTCTTGAGTCTCTTCAAAGTCCTCATAGCCCTCAGGAGGTGGGGGCTCAGACTCGCTCATGTTCTTGTAGACAAGAGTACAAGGACCCTTGTCTACCGAGATACTTCTCAAGTACATGTCAGGATAGAGACCGTAGCGGCGGCCGTTGCGGGGCATAACGAGGTTACCCTTTTCATCGATGTCGTACTTCTTTGTCTGAGAGAACTCGATGTTGATGTCGGCACCAGTTAGCTCGGGCTCATCACCCGCAACCACTTTTCCGTTGGTGAAACCGTCAAGTTCTTCAACGTTGCCTAGTGATGTTTCATTCGACTTCAGTTGGACGCCTTCTTGGGCCAAGGCGGCAGGCAACGTGGCCGTGAGGCCGTAAAAGAGAGTGGCGCGCATGGTCGATGGACTTGATGCGGCTTGGATGAAAGAGTGGGTGATGAGAAGAGTTGAGGTGAGTGGATGCTGAGCAATACAGGACAGAAGCGGAAAATTACCATACTTATACTTCGAAACCTGTATCACTATTACTTTCTTCTTCCCCTTGATTGAAGTGTTAGTTGAAAACGAAAGATGTTGTATGAGAGTGTCAGTGGCTGCCAAGCCTTCGTTGAACCCTGAGCCTTGACCTTGCAACCTTGACCCTGAAGTCGAATCCGTCAACTAAGTCGACGCACAAAAACCATCCATCGGGCCCTCCGAAGTGTAGGGTGTACGGCTGGGTAAGGCGAGTAAAGCGAGAACAGGCGAGACAAGATCCGGGTGACAAGACAAACATAACTGGACCCTAATTTAATATGCACCAATTCCATGTTCTCAGTCTGCATGGCAAGTCTTTGTTGTCTCAACTACATGGATGAACTAGTGTTGCATTGCGATCCGGTAGAAATTTAGCATCCATTCCTACGAGTATAAGCGTGGCTGTTTACAAGGCGGATAAGCATTCGGAAGAATTGTAGATGCCTAGTTGAAATGATAGTTACTTTTGCTGTCTACATTCTAAAATCAAGGTATGAGACCTACCTCAAAGCCTCCCATTGGGAAAGGTGAATATGTTCCCAATACACAAAACCCGTATTGGTTCAGTCGGATCTTGTATCAAGCTGCTGAAGTTTCTTCGAATCCACCACGAGATGTGCTAATAGGCTGTAATAAGTCACGAAGACCAGAATTCAGAATCCTAAGACAAGGAGCAGAAATCACTCGTGGATAATGAGTCCCGGCGAGGAAGTGAGCAGGATTGAGCCAAGAATTGGAGAAATACCACTCAGGTTCGAATGAAAGAGGTTGATAGTATTGGGAAATAGTCGATAATCCCGGCTACATGTAGACTTTATAGGATTCATGACAAGACTAGGCAACGACCGAGCTCTATCAGTGACTTTTACAGATATGTTCACCTTGGGATTCAAGGAGACGACATAATTCTTACCCGAGGGGACTTATACTACAACTGGATTTTCTTAGTATTTGGCAGTATTCTACAACTTTACGGCTGACGGAGGAAGTTTAGGAAGGGTCGTGCTAACCCAACACATGCATGCACGTCAAGGTCTACCTGCGGGAGTATCGTATATTATGTCAAGGATCGCGCGCCATCACAGTCTAAGCCCCAATTTCCCGCAGAAGATCTGTCCCTGTTCCCTTCCAGAACCCATTTCAGAATCCACATCCCCCTGTTTGTGCTACATGTTGAATCTGGAGATAGGCCAAACAAAACGGTCCTCGGCACTACAGCCCACGATCCTACTAATTTGACAGCTATAGAGGGGTTCCTATTCATTTAATTTGGCACATTTGTGAGCTCACCTCAGGGAATCTCAGGCATTGATGGGCTCTCTTGGCAAGTTACTGCCGACTGGACCCCAAAGTCCATCGTTAGACTTGACCTGTCAAAAATAATCGATCGTCACTGGATCACTACTTTGAAATGTTGCTCATAAATATATAGGCACTATGCTAAATCCAATTGCAGTACAGTTCTCGCCACCTTCGCCCAGTTTGAAGAGGCAGAATTTAGCCAGAATCGCACGCGACAATGGCATCTGGCGTTGCCATTGTGGGGAGAACAGGGTTACTACTGCCGATCTTTCCATCTAGCCATCTGCGTTAGGATCTGATCAGCGGGGGATTTTGCGCAGATAACGCAGACTAGCACGCTCCTTTCCGCCTGACTGGTGCCAGTGAACTGCCGCAACTGCAAGGGATCATTCAAACCACTCTGATACAAGGAACACCTGTCAGTCCATCGCAAGGAGCCATGCAGCTATAGGTATGAAGGAAAACCCTCCATGGCAAGGAGCAGGAGCGCCTTAAGCATCTGCCAAGATGAAAATTGGAGTGCTTTTCCGCCTCTTCCTAAAACCCTTCTTGGCTTACGTCTCTTAAGATTGCTCGCTAAATTGTTGGCCAAAAGCACGTCTAGCTAGGATAACCAGCGGAACTTACCGTCTACAAGCCGTATAACTAACAGTCACAAGTGACTTTTCTAGTATGAAGCTATCGAATTGTGATCTTACCCAGAAAGAAAAGGGCTGTCAACAGCAAAATAATATTGTATCCCAAATCTGATTAGGCTATTACATTAAATCTCACGACGTCCCTCAGAACAACGCAGGATACATGTGGCGTATTTTAGATTTCTCCAAAGACAACAGCACAATTTTACAAAATCTACGAAACACAAGAAGGACACTATCGTGTTCTTTGATCGTTTGGAGCTCACATTTTCAGGAACACAGCCCGTCAAAAAGTGTTCGTGCACTGACATGGGCAGAAACTATGGACTGGGTAAGGGCATAACCCAAGCATTGGCACAGGGCATTCTGGTCAAGCTCGGCTGTTTCGTCCTGCAAAGGCCAAGAGTTCTCGCAGCCAGAAACAGACCGTTGGAGCAACCGTCCACATTTTACAAGGTATTCAATCGACGGGCGAGTGTTTCGATGGGGACGCAGGATTCCTGGGCGCAAAGCGACTCCATAAGCTGGATTCAAGCCGACCACAATCCTTGGTGGGTAGTCATGATTTCTTGTATTTATGTATCCTTGACCCAGTCAAGGAGCATAGCCTATTGGGCATCCTTTCTAACGCCTGCTAACGGAGCTTGCCGGGTTTCTGGTTGGGCGTGCTCAGCGTGGTGGGAATTATGGTATAGATGTTTTGTGGAATTTTACCCATCAAGCGAGACGGACACTGTTGATATGGAAGAGGGAATATGATCATGCTAGATTGGACTGCATTATTAATGGTGTTGGCGGTTCTCTTTATTCCTCATTTTTACCCCAAGCCGCGCGGCAATTTTGCCCTCGGGCTCAAGGGTTATCGGGCTCAAGGGTTAGACTGGCCCGGCATCGTTTGACTTCATATACTCTGATTTTACCATCAGTCTGGTTCTCTCCTCGACATCTTGCACATCCTGCCTCTTTGGTGTCTCTGCAAGACTTTCCAGTGAGTGCATCATAGCAGCCCAGAGCGTTGCTAAATCAGGTATGTAAAGAAATAGAGAATCATATAGCTCTACCATTGTATTGATTACAATGGATGCTGTTCTTGCAACTTCATGAAAGCTGATCTAAAGGCCTGTTAGACCTTGATCAGTGAATAGTATTCATAATACGGGTTTGTTAGCCGGTTGAATGTCTAAGTCCCCAAGCATCATCGAGGCAGCTAAGCTCTCGGCTCCAGCTGTTTGACCGGGGAAAGTGTCTTTAAAAGTTAGTTGAAAGTTGTGCCGCAGAAGCTACTTGCACTTCCTACTACACACTTTCGATTCTATTCTCTCCGAGTCAATGGCATCTTCTTCCCGTCTTCGGCATTTCGTTGTCTGTAGGAAGGATCGCTCTGGAGCAGACGCTGGCTAAGTTCTTTCTACAGAGCTTCGGCTCCACCTGCATAAGTTACTACAATCATCGAAATGCCCCGAATCAAGTTCAAATATACATCCAGTGTGTTACACGTAACCTTGATGAGGCCGGCAGAACGACTTTGCTAGCCAGAGTATAATGTTAGTTCACAGCACAAAGGATTGCACAGGGCTAGCCAAGAATGAGTCTAAATTCTTGAAGATGTAACTATGGAAAATCACCCCCGTGTACTACTTCGCTGTGGCTACCTATACGCCCATCCTGGAGAAAGCGAGGCTGGAGGGAAGATCTCGGTTGGTTGCTCGTCCTCTTCGTACAACTAAGATACACACATGCATATGCGGGACTGGAAATCACGCAAGCACTGGCCAACGTCTTGTGGGAGATGGAAAAAGCGATGAATTTAAAATTCATTGTTATCGCAGCATGCTGCATAATTTACCATGTCTTACAGTTATCCCTCGCTTTCGTACCTCTCGGTCACTGTGCAAGTCCTGCTTTCGGCCTCTGCCATCTGGCAGACTTGCCTAATTGGAGGCGAACTTCGAAAATGGCACTGAAACTCTTGGGTCGGACAGCCGGGAGATATTATCAAGGTAAAACACGCGTGGTATGTAATAAATTGTGAACGGGGTGTGGATTTTAATGGTGAGGTCCCTTTTATACAGCTGAGCTAAGCCGGAGCAGGGCATAGCATCGGTCAATCACCTCACGAAGAATCTGGAAGTCGCTCTCATAGCTTCAAGCCCGCGCAGCGGGAAGTGGCTACTGGCAGAGGAATACACTTTCTGCCTCATCGTCTTGTTTTTGGACTATCTTCACGTAGATTACTTGGAATCTCCACTGGCCACTTGGGCCGAGCTGTCCGGCATGGGGAGTGGCCCTCCCGGCGAGTCCTCTAGCCGAGCCGTCAAGACCTCTACACCCGTTTCCGTGACGAGGAGAGTGTGTTCTGTCAACGTTCAAGTTAGTGTAATTAGGCCATGATTGGTTTCCCAAGAGGGTTATACTGACCGAACTGTGCCGTCCGCTTGCCGTCGACAGTGACGTTTGTCCAATTGTCTGGCCAGTAGACTTCTCGATTTCCACCTAGAGCCAGGATAGGTTCAATAGTGAATGTCATTCCAGGTTTGCATGCCCCAACCGCCTTATTTTTCGCATAGTGAGGGATCCAGGGCGGAGGGTGGAACTCTGAGTTGATACCGTGGCCACCCCAGGTCTTGATGACGACGAGGCCTTGGGATGTCGCGTGCTTCTCAATGATTTTACCGAAATCACGAATCGGTACACCCGGCTTGACAACCTCGATGGCCTTGTCGAGAGCCTGGCGTGTCGTCTCAATGAGCCGAATGTTGTCCGGGTCTGCTTTAGCCTTGTCGCCGATATAATAAGTCTCATTCAAGTCGGCATGATACCCGCCGTGGTAGAGGGAAATGTCAAGATTAAGGATATCCCCGTCGAGGAGGATACGTTGATCCGGAATGCCATGGCACACGACCTCGTTCGGCGACGTGCATAGTGATTTGGGGAAATTGTTATAGTTGAGCGGGGAAGGATACGACTGCCTCACAAATTAGTGACTCTTCCATAAAGCGTTCCAGTCGGGCTCATCACTACTAACGTCTCGCTCAACACAGGCATTGTGACAGACTTCATCCAAGTAATCCGTAGATACGCCAGGTTTCATAGCAGCAGCTGTGATATCGAGGACTTCACGAGCTAGCTTACAGGCCTTGCGCATCCCCTCTTGGCCCTTCTCATCCAGAAGGTCCCATTTTGACCTGTTCAAGCGCATTTCACGCTTTGGAATGCCAGTTTCTGACCAGTCAGGGTGGGGGATGCTCTTGGGGACAGGACGTCGCGGGGAGAGCGGGTATACTGGTCGCACAGACCCGGTATACGGGTAAGTTGGAAAGGGGTTGTACACTCCGTTGCCTATTGCGATATTAGACGTCCACTCATGCGTTGGCGACCCCTAGGCTTCCGGTGAGCGGACGAAACGTACTATTGGAAGTCTTGTGCAGTGCTTTGTGCGTACTCTAGGTCCCTTTGGCGTTAGGCATTTGTCCTCTTGACCACGGCTAACTCATGCGATCAAGAGTAACATACCCAGTTCCTCTTGAAGCAGTCTTGGGAGCAAAAGTAGCTGTCCTTTAGACCCAGCTTCAAACACGTCGGACATTGCAACGTCCCGGCATCTTTGTCGCAATCAGCGCCACAGCATTTGTTTGTGGGCGCAGTCATGTTGGAGCGATGTATGGTGTCAGATTCAATGTCAAGACAACTCAGGAATGTCGATAAGAGCGTTCCTCTACGGAAGACAAGTAACAGACGGCTTGAGGGCGATACAGGAGAAAAAAATGGGTGATCGTGCGGTTGGCACGATCGCTGGGTGAATGTGGATGTGAATGTGAGCGCCAATACGAAGTTGAAATTCCGCTGGTATAGGGTAAGCGCTCTAGTACTTAGTAGGTACATGTAGTAAATCCTACCTGGTATGCTTTAGTGTTACACCCGGTAGACGCATACCACCACATTAGTTAATACAACTACGATCTTAGAAATTCATCGGAGTAATTAGTCCTGTTCCCCTCGACGTTGACCCCGAACGTGAGCCCACGAGGCGAAAATCTCACCATTGCGCTTGTTTTTTCATTCACGACTCTCGGAGTTCATTGAGGCTGCTGGTTCACGTGCTGGCAAACGGGATACTGGGAATAATTATTGCAGCTCGTCTCAATCGACCAGCCAATTGAGGATTAACAGATTATATGTGACTTGGACAGTGGCTCATTTCTGTGGGATGAAGCGCGCTCGAAGCCTGCAACCGAAGGCGACCTTGGCTGGCGATCCATGCGGTGTATAGAATCAACGATATAGCGCTCTCTCGGTAGAGTCGATGCAGGCCTTCGCTCCGCGTGCCGTGGAAGTGTTTGGACCAGGTGTTGAGTTGCGCTGATTTCCGCCCGCGCAGGTTTGTTTTGCCGCGGCATGTATTGCCACAGATAGGCATACAGTCTGGATGGAAAAATTCACCCCCGAAATCGCTTCCTGGTCTGCTCCTCGGCGGTTTTCACTACTTTGATGGATTGGGATGTCGATGTTCGTCTCAGTGATACTCTGTCAAAGAGGGTCGTCGTAGCACTCGTAGCAAGCCCCGAAGGCTGCTTCGCCCTCGGGTTCGGCGTTTCATATATTGTTAAACATCTGACTATAGTCACTCTGATGGTAGTCACCTAATGATATTTCGTAACGTAGTGAGATGGGGTGCATTTGAGTCCTTGCCGTCGCAGTCCTTGTCTGTTTAGTTGTAGTCGTCGCCTGATTCCCACAGAGAAATAATATCTAACCCATCGTAGATGCCTTCAGCACCACGAAGGATAACGAAGGATAACAGTTTATAAAAGCCTTAGTGTATCCTCATTGCTGTTGTACTCCTATCAGGACAGAGATATGTAGAGCCACCCGGGACTCGTCTAGAACCATGAAACTGCACAAACCTGGGCCGCTTATGTTAGCTACCACCATTAGTGAAGTCGTTTCAGGGGAGCACAGGGGAACATTAGCAACATGAAAAGTAGCTTTCAGAGATTTTTGATCCTTCTTTCTTTTTTTTTTCTGTGAGTCCTGCCCCGGGATTATGTAGCACATTTACTCCAATGTCTTGGTAGAACAAGGGTCATGTGGAGCTAGCTACTGTGTCGGCAGTGCTTTATTGTGGTCTCGGAGATAATTTATGTCAGCACTACTTGTAGAGGTGGAAACAGTGACATGAGCTATTACATGTCTACCTTGTCTACCTTGCCTGCTTACAATAGCTGTAATGAATGGGGCATATGATTCTTCTGGATCAATGCTTGGAACCGAAAGAGAATACGTACGAGTATGTTATAGAGGACAAGTGCCGGCATTTCCGTACTATCCTTAAATGTAGTTCAGTTTGTTAACGATTCCCAAGTTCCCCCTTCCTCACTATTGACTTCTTATGTTTCATGTAAGGCTCGACCTTGGCCCTCTGTTTTATCGTTATGCTCAGGTAAGTGCCAGCAAAATGTTTCGCATAGTTTAGTAGAGGTCTTGGGATTGCCGGCAGCAGCGCGAAAGGGGAGGAGGGGGGATAACCTATTGTACTGGAACGGACAAGATTCATGCTTACATTGTAATCGCTGCCTGCTTTGTGTCAAAGTGACGTCCAAGCTCTTATATGAAAAATAAGCTTAAACCCCGACCCACTCCACTAGTAATATCACTAGCTGCTGAATCAACCCGAAGTGGCCTGCTCTTAGCTTGTCGCCTCTTAATACATGTAGATATTTGACCACAACCTTGGACTCCGAAACCTTACGTTACAAACAAGGCCCATATTGCGCTCGCGTGCATTATGCACTGAATGCTGGACAAAGGACATAGAAGAGCAATGCAATCCTTTTATTTCGCCCATTCTCCTCCAAGCATCCTTTTCACGATCTTGTGAAATACGTACCTAAACTCGGTATTCTAACTCACATAATAGCACAGTGGAGTGAGCCAGATAGGCAGACGACTTTTAGCTCGTTTTACAAGGCCCTAAATCCTCGTCACTTAAATCCTGTCAGCACACTGTAGCCAGGGGGTGATAAGTGTCAGATCCCTCGGAGCAATCTTAGCCGTGATAAGTAGTTGTGGAGAAGGCTAGAAGATGGAAGACGAGTACAGAGTTATGTATGTCTTCTTGACTGGGGAATTTAGGGGATATTGAAGACATTTATTGTATTCTTGGGTTACCTTTCACTGTAGGTAACCTTCATCTCCGCATATATTCGATTTTCACTCTACATGTTGACACTTTTACTTTCGACTAACAGAGATTCTTCTATCAAAGTGGTAGGGAGTCTCCTCGCAAATAAAGGAGTGAGGCGGTGGGGGAGAGTAAGCATGTTTAGCATTATTTTCTACCTCTTCATCCCCACTCGCTTCTGTTAGTGATCATGGTAAGAAAGACCCCGGAGCTAAGCAAGCACTAGACTAGATCACAGGCTTATGTGGACCTTCTTTTGACATCTACGGCATCCGGAGGGATCGACAGGTGGGCCACTAACTGACAGGCGGATCCTCGTCTTCATCCCTTACTTATCCAAGGACACGGCACTTTGCCAAGCAGACAACCCAGGCTTCTCAATTTCACGGCGGAGTTTCATTAAAGCACTGCTAGCTTTTACGAAGAGCTCGCTGTTCTGGAGGTGCATATAAGAAAGTAGAGATGAACATTCTTTGTAACTTCCGATGTTTACTTGTCAGGCACAGTTCTCATACTCACTGTCATTGCCACTCTTTCCACCTGTGCCCTACCGGTCGTCATTCTTTTGACCTTGTCTATCTTTGAAATATAATCAATAATCATAATGTCATTCCAGGCTATGAACTACACGAACTCGCTGGCCAAGGCGCCAGCGTCCCAAGGTTCTGGTTGTGGCGTTGAGCATGACTTTGTCGGCGGACTCTCCGGGGATTTCTCGCTCCAAAGCGGAGAGATGGAGCGCAACTACTTCGTCCATTTGCCTGAGAACTATGATCCCAACGCCGAAACACCCCTCATGGTTGCCTTCCACCCTAAGGGCACTGAGCCTGACAGTTTCGGGGAGTTGACAGGTCTGACCGACTCGGCAGTGAACCCAGACTTTATCACTGTGGTTCCCAGGGCTGTCGACTTGGCCTGGCAGGGTGCACCTTTTTCAGCAGCTGAGATTGATGATCTCCAATTCACAACTGATCTCGTCGAACAGCTCAAGCAAGATTTCTGTATCGATGAGAATCAAATCTACGCAGTTGGTCATTCCAATGGCGGTGGAATGGTAGCTGAGTTGGCATGCTCTCCAGAGCACGGAGAAGGATTTGCAGGATTTGCTGCCGTCTCTGCAGCAATCTATCTCAATGATGGCGAGCACGATTGCGATCTGCCTGATGGAAGGAGGCCGCTGTTGGAAATTCACGGCTATGACGACAGTGCCGTCCCCTACCTAGGGGGCGACAGGCGTGGAGAAAAGCTCATGGGTCTTCCTATTTGGGTCTGGAACTGGGCAAACGCTCATGGGTGCGACGACAACCCCGAAGTGGACGAAGCAGACGGAATGTTCAAGCTATCCTGGGTTTGCGATGGCCAGGTTGGCTTGATTCGCCACGTGGGTATTGAAGACATGAAACACGGTTGGAGCCAGGGCAACGACGATGACAAGAATGGCGAGGGCAGTGTCACTGGCGAAGTCCTTGAATGGATCCGTTCGCTTAACGGCGAGTAAGCGAGTGTGAAGCCAGAGCATATTAGTGCATAGGTTCAAGGGCTTTGAAGCACCGGATTTAGCCCTCTATAGGTTACCCAAGTAATGAAAGCTGTCTATGCTCTAGCGTGAAGTTCCATCAACATCGAGAAAACTATAGTGTATTGGGTGAAGACTGCGCCCATATATTCCGTGCTATGTTTGATAGAGATGATGAGTGCACCCCGGTGATCATCTGTTTGCCTCCTTGCATCTCATGAGGGACAGACAGAGCCTGATAGAGCCGTCAACAAGACTCGGCTGACAAGATACACTGCAATAAACATATCAATGTTCGGAATGCTCCGTGATATTCAAATTGGTACGGGAAATGCTCCATAGCTTGTACATACCCCTATTGAAAAAATGCAGTGACTTTAGTCACGTAAGATTAACGTTGTCGGGAATAAAAGCAAACAGCGTGAAACATCTCGTGGTTGTAAGTTGAGATCATGACAATGTAAGCACAGGATCCGATTGATCCACGTTGTCTCATGAACACAATCTACCAGTGAGCTTCGAAGTCGCGCCAGCAATGGCTCAAGCTAAACCGCCTCCCTCCGCTTCAATCCGACAAAGTTGGTTAACCTTTTTTCGGCGACATCCGTGTAAGAGCCGACGACCCACCACGTCGGTCCCGGCCCCACATAGAATGGCGACCGAGTGCTCCGACCCGGCCGGTTTTCCAAATTAGTCGATTGAGCAACTTGCTACATATCGATGTTCTCGCAACTACGAGGGAATATGGCACGACCACATCACCGTCCGCAGAATTCACATAGCATATGACCACATCGCTAAGGTCACGTCTCGTCTGCATCGAAGCCGGACA
The DNA here is from genome assembly GCA_022814615.1 of Waltergamsia citrina. Lineage (NCBI taxonomy): Eukaryota > Fungi > Ascomycota > Sordariomycetes > Hypocreales > Bionectriaceae > Waltergamsia > Waltergamsia citrina. Next base: position 509,414 of record JAKLNE010000016.1, on the reverse strand, counting down.
TCCTGCTGATTAGAGTTAAGACATTCAATTTGTTTGTGGTTATTGAACATATTGGGCCTCTCAGATATTTCCTTCCGAATTATGAGGCTGCAGAACGCATTGTCGAGCTGTTTGCTGGCGCTAATATGTAAGGGCCCCTATCAACTTTTGACAGAGACGTGTGCTCATCGTCAAATTGTGAGTACGGAGGAATTGAATAAGTTTAACAAAGCATCGGGGAGGGCACCACGGCTTGGCGAGAGGATGAACCCTTTTTTTTTATAATGCCGCAAACATCACTCTCGATTAGTGGTATGGTGGGCAAATTTGGCAATTTGGTTAAGATCCGCGGACAACCTGTCTTTAAAGGGCTTCGCCAGGTCATATTGACTAGTCAAAGTGGAAAGAAACAACGGAGGAAGTGAACCTACCCTATCGATCCCCTTTTGTTAATGATTATGTGTGGAAGCGTATAGGATGAGGTATGCCAGGAAAAATTTCACCAGGATGATAGGACGCATTTGCTCGAGGACAGGAGCAAACCCTGTAGCATCAAATATCGAACTCGATCTGGCGTCTTGATAGCAGGAGCAAAGACCATACGAGAGGATAAGGTGCCCATGGGTGTTCCAGGCAGTCATCGCTGGCAAGTTCCCCAACCCGATTTCGGGCCACTCCCTGGAGAAGAACACTGTAATTGGGTAAGGAGATGCTTAGTTTCCGTGGTTCAAATAGCGCACAGCTGTTCTTGTCACTGAGGAAACGAGGTTACTATTGAATACTTAACAAGCGTACCAAAAAGTGCAAATACATAGGTGGATAACATTGTTCTATGTACGTATCACCACGCCTATGACCTTAGAAGTCCGGGATGTAACATGTTTACATCCTTCATGACCTCGTTACTTGAACCTCTTCCGTGATTTGGATGCTGCTTGTGGGATCGGACACCTTGGGTGGTTGCTTCCTCCTTGCCGCATCTAGCAAAATCTCCTCATCGCTCTCGCTTGCAGGTTTCGCTGAACACTCCGCAATATTTCTTTCCGACCCTGCACCTGTCTCCGGATCGGTGACGCTACGTAGAGCAGAACCGTCCCCCTGTGGGTTTCCGTGTCTCCGTGTCGATCTGCTGCTCTTCATTCCATCAAGCCCGTAGCCGTCACTCTCGCCGCTCTTGTAATACATAGACTGGCCGTGCATTATCCTCCTCAGGATGTTCTTGTACAGTGGCCGACAGACGGGGATGCCGATGCAGACGAGCGTTACGGCCATTTCGATGGCAGACCAGACGATCAAGCCGACGGTATCCTCTGCGCGAGGGTTAGAGATGAGGCCAAAGGAACATCATTCATATCATCACTAGGGATTGACGTACTCAGGTAGTTCGGACTCGACAAACCGTCCACCTCAAGCGCTCGCTTGATTCCACATGCCGCAGCGCTGAAACTTGAATTAGTGACTTTGTAGATGGTTGATTTGGAGGATCTCTGTCACTTACAAAAGTCCCAGGCTCAGACTGGCAAGGATGACCATTTTCTCTTGCCTAGCAATTTGAAGCTTCCAGATGAATAACCAGGGGAAACCAGCGAATAAGAGGTCGACGACGACCGTGGTGACTGTATGTATTCTAGTTAACAATGTTCCTTCAGTCGCATTCCCTATAATTTATGGAGCTCACTGTTCAGTGTCGTTGACACGGGGACCGCGTCGATATGGCAATACCCCCCCGGGATTCTTCTATCCCAGAGAAATTCGTATGGAGTACACCTGTTTGAAACCAAGATGGTCAGTATTTCAAACACACAAAGGTGTCTTTATTGACACATCCGTCACAAATATAGCGCATTCCAAGATGATAGAGACGTACTAGAGGCGCGAGGGTGTTAGTGATAGTTCCTATGCGCGTGTTCCATGCTATCATAAAAGTACGAACCTGAAGCCAGAAGACGAAGCACGTGGAGACGGATGCCCCCATGAGACATCCCATCGCCACCCAAATGACTACCTTGTGCCAAAGCTTCACCACGAGTCGTAACAGAAATAGACCCAGGGACCATTTTGCGATGGCCATGCCGAGGACTGCAAATGTCTGGCCTATAGCCTCCCATAGGATAGCCGTGGGGATATCGTCCTCGTTCTCAATGTCTCCCATATTCCGGCCGAAGCCATGGTGGGCAGACTTGGTCGTGAAGGTCGTGTATAAGAGCAGGAACACCTATAAAAAAAGTTTAGTCAGTATGGGCCATAGCCCACTCATACCCTAGTAGATTGCTCTCTCAAGACTAACAAATGCGATATTGTAGACATGATCGTCTATTCCAAACGAACGCACCACGACGACTCGAGTATAGATGCGAAGGACAACAAATACGAAAGTTAGCCCTGTAAGAGCCCACATGGAAGCTACTGCTTCGACGCCGTCATCTTGGATAGTCATGGCAAAGGTCCGTCCTGGTTACTCTATTCTCCGAGCCATGCAATGACCTGGATTTCGTGGAAAGAAGCGGACAGCTTATGAGGTTGGAATTCGTTGTCTTTAGGCGTACCAGACATGGGCGTGTCCTTTTAGGCACTGGGGCTAAGTTGATGTTCTTGGGTCGAATTCCCAGCCTCTCTGTCTAATGTAGACCAAAAAGAGAAAAAAAGAAAAAAACAGACACCAACACAAAGAAAGAGAAAGAGCTATAGAGGATGAAGTTGCGACACGTGCTGGTGAAAGCGTATCAGTCATTGAATATGCTAGATCAATCAGACTATTTTCCTACCCCTACCACATACGCCACCGATCGCATAACCAGTAGCCCGTCAACTGTACCTACCGCATCGTAGGATCGGAATCGCTAAAGGCTCATTTCGACGTTGACGCAAAAGCCTGCACATACTTACTCCATGAGCGCTAGTTTTCGACCGCACATCACCACTACAGGTACTCCAAGCACTATCTGCCGCCCTCAAGGGGCAATGACCGGCTTGAACAACCGGGGGGGCATGATATGTATGAAAAGAATACCTTGGTTGTCATGGTCCATCCTTAGCTGCATTACGGGATCAGCGGCAAATCGTGCTTGCCGGAGGGGAAAAGTGGTGATAGGTTGCATCTGCCTGGGGCACAGCTCGCGGCTTCTCCCCTTTTGTGGCAGGGAGTTACATTAAGCTACAGGTGACGACACGTTCTGATTTGGGCTTTGCTATGCTGAGAAATTTGATAGGTCGGTTCGATCAACTTCAACTCCGTGCATCATATGTGCCGCCCCCCTGCTTCCGTCGTACAGGGGTACAACGCCCCCCCCCCCGGCCTTCTCCGTTACTGCATTTAATAGCCAATGTCGTGATCGTTCGACGGAAAACGCCCTCGACCTGTAGTATTCATCGGCAGATTCTGAATTAGAGTCGCGCCTGATCTATCGTATCATAATGCGGCGGCCGTAGGAAAGCGGTGCTGTGGGTGTTGACCAACGAAGCAACTCGCGACTCTTCCCTTGATGTCGCTGACGGCGAGTGCTTCATTTTGTTTGAATGTTATCTGGCTTCCAGCGGAATGAACAAGGAAACGAATAGAGCTTTTTGTAGTCTGGTTTTCGGAGCATAGACCGAAGCTAGCGATTATGGAACTCTTGTATGTACCCTCGCCTGTCCGGAGGGAGCCCAACGGATTGCATCGCGAGATGGTTTTGTAGATGCACAGTTCCCTTTGCTCAAACAATCGATCTATATCCATGATTCCCCACCTTAGAATCTTGTCTAAACCTTTTCAATTTCTATGATGCTCTCGATTGTATCCCTCGCCTTCCAAATTTTGACAATTTGTAGGCCATCAACACCATCAACGAGGCTCCGCCATTCACTCTCGCTCCTCTCTGAAGTTGAAAAGCACGCCATCATGGTCAGGTCTAAAGTGGTCACCTGCAGCGACGGCTCACGCGTGCTTACCATGGCCTCGTGCAGCAGAAGTCTTGAGTATCCTGGCTCCATGGCTTCGGCCACATTTTCAAGGATTTTCTTGGCCTTATCATCCGGCCAGTCGTGCAGAATGATGTGCAAGTAGTAGGCTTTGGCTCCTTTAACGGGCTGGGGCGTGAAGAAATCGTAGGGCTTAGGTGTTACAGCCGGGTCGATGGTAAGGGAGCTCAAGACCTCAGGCAGGTCTTCCAAGATGAGACTGCCCTCAGGCGTCTCCGGGTGCTTCTTGAGGAACTTGAGGAGGTCGTAACCCTTGCTACCACCGACGTCGACAACGAGCGGGCGATCGTGCTTGGCGCCCGCGACGATTTGGTTCGTGTCGTAGACTTCGGGCCACGACGTCAGGTTGCCACGCGAGTGGCAATCCATGGCATCGGAGAAATCCCGCTGGCGGTGTGGCATTGAGGAGATATAGCCGAAAAAGGTCGAGCCTTCGCCATGGCAGCGCTGGAAGTTGCTTGCTTCGAGGGTTGTAGGATTCTTGAAGCCGGTCTCCTTGGAGAAGGTGGGAAGCGTCTGAAACAGCGGCACCACAATCTCGTGATAGAAGGACGAGTAAATAGACGGGAATGCCGGATCTGTAGCCAGGCGTTTGGCCCAAGTTGTTGGTAAGTACGTGTCCTCGTCAATCTCATTGATGAGATGCTGTGCGGCGACGTGTCTGAGGATGCGTCCTTTGCAGGCGTCAGAATTTCAACTTGAACATTGTAAAGTCCGTGTGTCAACTTACGGAGAAACACATCCTCAGCGCCCGTGAGTGTTGCAAAGTCTTGAACCGTGAGAGGCTTCCATTCTTGCTCCATCCATTTCGTAAACACTCCCGCATCAATCAGAATCTTGATGGCCGCATTTGTTGCCTGGCTGACCCAGTTATGGTCCCATGCTAGATCCCATGGAGATTGAACTTGGCGCAGCTTTCCGAGTAAAGCATCGGCAAGACGAAGACGGTCAGCTTCGGAGGTGAAAGAGCTGGCATCGATGCCGTCAAGGTGCGAGATTATCTGGTCTACTGATGTCATTGCTGTAACTTATATAAGGGGGTATGGACAGAACAAGAGAAGATAGATAGAACTAGGTCAGGAACAAGGGACTCTTTATTAATACTTGTAGATCTGAATAATGCTAGCTAGAGCAACAGAGGGTGAAAACGATCCGGGGAAGGACATCATTAGTTATGCGCCGGCTTTTAAACAAGACTGAAGTGCCGTGGTGTCACATCGGTCTTAAGCAAACTAACGTCACTCATCTCAGATCAGCAGGGGGCAATGCACATATTGTGCCGGTAAAGAGGATGGGAAATCGTATGGTTCCCTGCGAGACGGTGGGAGTCTTTGCGGAGCACCCGGTTGGTCGCGGGCGGGCATCCTGGTCCCAACCACTTGGCGTGTTGGTGATGCTCCCCAGCATTTTTTCCAGGCACATGGCTGCCAGGATCATAAGAATGGCCTAGCAAGAGAATGAACATGAAATACCTTCTGCTGGAAACTGGGCCTTCTTCTCACATTAGAACAACCCGCTCTGGGTATGATTGCGTCGCTCAATGCTAGTACGTATTCATACAGAATGGCCGTCTATGTTGGTCACTCAGGTCCATATTTGTCGAAGCAGGAGGTCATCTTTTCCCGGTAGTCTGACCGCAGATCAGGCAGATCGCAGCCCAACCCTAGGCTGTTGAGCAACAAAATTAAGGCAAGTATTGCGGACAGTGTTGCCTAGCGTCTATTGGGCTTATCATCGATTCAAATTGGTTGCATGCAGAGTCCATCTGTACGGAATTAACCGAAGCTGGGGAGGATGAGGAGTGAATTGTATGATGATGATAATGATGATAATGATGATAATAGTATTTAATACTAGTACATCCTGATATATAAGATAAAAAGTACTTATTTATTTATAATAATAATTATTAAAAAAATTAAAATTATTATATTTATAGAATTTTATTATATTTATATAAAATATAAATTAATTATTAAATCTTAGTAAAAAAAAAGTATTTTATAATAATAAATATAAGTATACTTATATATAAATTAATATTAAATATTATTATTATTTATTTTAAATTAAATTAAATAAATTCTATTTAAAAATTATTTTATTTAAGAATTTATTTTTTAAATTTAATTAATTTATTAAATATATTTTTAAATAAAAATAAATTAAATAATTAAATTAAATAAAAAAATAAAATAAAATTAATATTAATTTATTAATAAATTTTTTTTAAATATTTTAAATTTTAATTAAATTAAAAAGTTTTAAAAATTTAAAATATATTATAATAATTATATTTAATAAAAAACTTAAAATTTAATAATAAAAAATTTAAAAATTTAAATTTTTAATTTTTTAATATAAAATATATAATTTTTATAATTTATAATAAAAATTTATATTATTTATTTATTTATTAATAAAATTTTTTAATTTAATAATAATAATTTAATATTATATAATTTTTAATTTATTTTTTTATTTAAATATATTCTTTTATATAAGTTTTAATATTTATTTATTATTTTTTTTATACTTATTTTATTTTTTATATAAGTTATTAATAATTAATAAACTTAATTATATTAAAATTTATAATTTTGTTATATTAATAATCTTTAATGTTATATTGAATAATATAATTAAATTTATTTATTTTTTAAGATTAATAAAATAATTTATTAAACTTATAATAATTTTAATAAATTAAATTATATTTATTATTATATTAAAAAATAAAAGTATTAAGAATTTAAAAAAGTTTTAGTAATTTTATTTATTAAACTATTAATAATAATATATTTTAATTATAATATTTTAATAATTAATAAAAATATAGTTATAAAAATTAAAAAAAATTATATTTTTAATTATTTAATATAAGTGTAAATAATATAAATATAAATTTTAATTAAATAATATAATAATTATATTTTTAAAAATCTTATTAAATTTTATTAATAAAATTAAATTTTAAATCTATAAAATTAATAATTTAAATTTATTTTTAATTATGAATTTTTTTAACTTTTTATATTATTAAATAAATAAATAAATATAAAATAATAATTATAAAATTTAAAATTAATATAAAAATAAAATAAAATTAAGATTAAAATAAATAATAAATTATAATAATAAATTATATTTATGATAAAAGATTTTATTTATATTTATTTAATTTTTTATCTTTTATTTATATTATATAGCTCATTTTTTAATTATTTTTAATATTTTATAAACTAAAAATAAAGCAAAAATAAAGCAAAATTAAGAAAACTTTTATTTATTAAAGTTTTTTATAATATTTTATTTATTAAATTAAATTTTTATATATTTATTTTTAAGTTAAAAAAGTTTTATATTTTTAAAATAATTTATTAATTAAAGTTATAAAGTTTCTTATAATTAAAACTTAAATAATATAAAATAAAAGAATAAAATAATTTATTAATAAATATAAATTTAATAATAATTTATTTATAAAAAAATTCATTTTTTATATAAATATATATATATATAATAAAATTTTATATTATTATTATTATTCAATTATAATCTTAATAAATTTTATCTTATATTAATAAGTTAAAATTTAAATTAATAAATTTTTTATAAAATATAATTATTATAATATATTTTAAAAACTTTTAAAAACTTAAATAAATAATTTTTTTTAATAATTTTTATAAAATATATATAAATAATTTTTTTTTAATAAATTAAAATAATATTATTAATTATTTAATATAATATAAAAAATTAGTTTTTATTAAAAAAAACTTATTATTATAATTATTTATTTATTTATAAAAAAATTTAATTTAATAATAATAATTTAATATTATATAATATTTATAATATTTTTTTTATAAATTAAATTAAATTATATTTATTATTATTTAAAAAAAATGTTATAAATTTTTATAAACTTTTAATTATTTTATTAATTAAATTATTAATTATGTTATTTTAGTTATATTATTTTAATATAAAAATAATATTTTTTTTTATTTATTAATTTTATTAATAATTAAAAATTTATATTTAAAATAAAATAAATATAAAGAAAAAATAAATTAAAAATTATATAATATAAAATTATTATTATTAAATTATAATATTTTTATATATAAATAAATAATATAATTTTTTATTAAAAGTTTTTAAATAATTATATTAATTAACTTATTAATTATAAATTTAAATCATAATATTTTCTTAATTATTAAAAATATATTAATAAATAATAATAATAATAATTATATTTTTTATTATTTAATATTAAAATAAAAAAAAAAGATTATTATTATTATTTCTTTTATAATTTAAAAATAAAATTAAAGAAAATATAAAATACATAATATAAATAAATATAATTTAATAAAATAAAAGAAATTAAAAAATAAAATTTAATTAATTTTAAATTTTATTAATAAATATTTATTTATTTTTTATCTTTTTATTTAAAATTAAAATATCATAACTTAATATTTAAATTAAAAAAAATTTAAATACTTAATTTTTATTAAATAAAATATAAAAATAATTAATAAAAAATAAAATTAAGATTATTAAAAAAAATTATTTTTTAAGTTTTTAAAATTTTTAAAATATATTATAATAATTATATTTAATAAAAAAACTCAAATTTAATAATAACTTTTAATTTATTAATATAAAATAAAATTTATTAAAATTATACTTTTATATTTATATTAAGTAATTAAAAAAAAAATTATTTTTTAATAATATATTTTTATTAATTAATAAAATATTAAAGTTAAAATTTATAATTAATAATTTAATAAATAAAATTTTTTGAAACTTTTTTTTTTAATATAATAATAAATATAACTTATTTTTTTTAAATTATTCAAAAATTTAATAAAAAATAAAATTTATATATAAAGGTAATAGCTTTTTTTTTTATTAATTTTAATAAAATTAAACTTATTAATTATTAAAAACTTAAATAAAAAAATATTATTAATAATTTAATAAAATTAAAAAATAATATATAAATAAAAAATAACTTAAAAATTATATTATATAAAGTTATTAATATTAAATTAAAAAACTTTATAAATAAAAAAGTAATATAATTTTTATAATATTATTTATATATTTTTATAATATTTTTAAATTATAAATAAAAAATATTTATTCTTCTTAATTTCTTAAATTTTTATATATAAATAAAAAAGAATAAATTAAAAGTTATTTTATTTTAAATTTTTCTTATTATATTTATTAAATTAATTTATATTAATTTTTTTAATTTTAATTTATTAATTAAAACTTAATATTATATAATATTAAATCTTTTTTTTAATTATCTTTTAATATAAGTTTATAATAATTAATAAACTTAATTATATTAATAATATAAAAAAAATATTTTATTATTTATATATTAAAAATTATTATTTTTTATATTTATATTTTTTAATTAAATTAATTATTAAAAATTTTAATAAAATATATATTTAATATTATTTATTTTTAATAAAAAAATTTATCAATTTTATAATAATTTTTATAAATTAAATTATATTTATAATTAATTCAAAATTTTTTTATTATTATTTAAATTCATTAATTAAACTATGAATTATATAAATATTTTTTTAATAATTTTTATATACTTAATAATAACTTAATTTAATAAAATAATAATATTTTATTATTCTTTTTTTAAAATTTTTATTATTTATTTATATTATAATATTATTTATTTTTAACTTAGTTTTTTAACTTTATAATTATATTATTTATTAAAATATAATAATATATTATTAATAAATTCTTTATAAAAAATATCTTATTATAAATATTTATTTTATTTTTTTATTTATTATAATTAAATAAAATTACTATTATTTTTAAAAATTAAATATAATAAAAATTTTAATTAATATTTTATAAATACTTATAATTTTAAAAAAATTTATAATAAATAATTTAAATTTTAATAAATGTTAAATCTTTTTAATTAATATAGCAGTCTGATCCGTGAAGCTGGTGATAAACGTGAATGAATTCTCGTCTGACTGACGATGAAAGCATTGGCTGTTAGATAGGTCTATCCGCTATCGTTATCCTATCTTGTCTAATCGACTCCAGGCCCTAGGAGAGGGTGCTCAGATCCTAGGGCTCGCCGCTCGGGCGGGACCCCGCCCGGTCTGCCGTGTCGCGTGATGAGCGCAACAATTTATTATTTTAAATATTTTTTTATATAAAAAATCTGTTATATTTTGAATTCTTTAGAATCTTAAACTTATATTAATATTATTTATATAAAGATTATGAAATTAATTATTTAACTTTAAAATATAAAAATATTATAATAATATGTAAAATATATTTATAAAACTATTAATAATATTTTTATTTAAGTTTTTAATGATTAATAAACTTATTTATATTAAAATTATATTTTTATTTTTATAAAAATAATCTTTATTATTATATTTAAAAAAAAAAATTAAAAATTTAAAAAAAGTTTTAATAATTTTATATATTAAATTATTAATTATTAATTATAAATTTTAATTTTAATATTTTATTAAATAATAAAAATATATTAATAAAAAAAATAAAAGTTATATTTATAATTATTAAATATAATTATTATAATATATTTTAAATTTTTTAAAAGCTTAAAATAATAATTCTTTTTAATAAGAAATTTTTATATTATAAAATAAATAATAATATTATTTATTAATAAATATTTTTTATTTTTTAATATTATATTATTTAAGTTTTAATTAAAGAATTTTATAATTTTAATTAATAAATTATAAAACTATAAACTTTTTTTAATTTAAAAATAAATATATAAAAATATAATTTTAATTTATTTTAAAATTATAAAATATTAAGAAATTAAAAAATAAGTTATATAATAAAATAAAATATAAAAGACTAAATATAAATAAAATTTTTTATTATAAATATTATTTAATTTAATCTTAATTTTATACTTATTTTAAATTAATATTTTATAAATTATAAACTTAATTTTATTAATAAGATTTTATAATATAATTAAAAATATTATTATTATATTATTTAATCTTTTAGTAAAAAATTATATTATTTATATATTTATAAAGTTTTTTAATTTAATAATAATAACTTAATATTATATAATTTTTAGCTTATCTTTCTTTTACTTATTATTTTTCTTTTTTTATATTTATTTTATTTTTTATATAAGTTTTTAATAATTAATAAGCTTAATTATATTGAAATTAATAAGTAAAAAACTTATTACTTTTATATTAAGATTTATATTTTTTTTTTATATTAAATTAATTATTAAGATTATAGTTAATAATATATTTAAAATAAAAATTTTGTATTTTTTAAATTTAATTAAGAAAATTATTAAGCTTATAATAATTTTAATTAATTTAATTAAGTTTATTATTATATTAAGTAATAAAGATACTAAAAGTCTTAAAAAATTCTTAATAATTTTATTAATTAAATTATTTATAATATATTTTAATAATAAGATTTTATTAATTAATAAAAATATAATTATAAAAGTTAACAAAGTTATATTCTTAATTATTAAACTAAGTTATTTTTCTTCTTAATTATTTAATATAAATATAAATAATTATAATAAAATTAATAAAAATATAGATTTAATAATAATTTATTTATAAAAGAATTTATTTTTTATATAAATATAAGAATATAGTAAGATATTATATTATTATTATTATTAATTTATAATCTTAATAAACCTTATTTTATATTAATAAATTAAAACTTTTATTTTTAAATTTTAACTTTTTTATTAAGTATAATTATTATAATATATTTTAGAACTTTTAAAAGCTTAAATAAATAATCTCTCTCTTTCTTAATATTATTTAATTAAAATATTATTTATAAAATATTTTAAAAAAAATTTAATAATTATAAATAATAAAATATTTTAAAAAAATATAAATTAAAATTAATTATTTATTAATAAATATTTTTTTAAACTTTTTATTGAAATTTTTAAAAATATTATTAATTTTATTAATAAATTATATTTTTAATAAAAAATCTTATTTATATTTAATATTTTATATTTTATTATATTATAAAGTTTATAATAAATAATTATATTATTTATTAAATTATTTATTTATAAAGTTTTATAATTTAATAATAATAATTTAATATTATATAATTCTTAATTTTTTTTATATTTTTTTATTTATTAAATTAAACTTTTAATTATATTAGATTTTTTATTTTATTTTAATTTTATTTTTAAAATTAATTTTTGTATATTTATTTTTAACTTAAAAAAAGTTTATATTTTTAAAATAATTTATTAATTAAAGTTAAAGATTATTTATAATAAAAACTTAAATAATATAAAATAAGAAAATAAAAATTATTTCTTAATTAAAAAATATAAAAAAAGAATTAAAAAAATATAATATAAATATTATAAATTTTATAATAAAAAATTATATTATTTATTTATTTATAAGTTTTTTTAATTTAGTAATTAAATATTATATAATTTTTCATTTTTTTTTAATATATTTTTTTATATAAATTTTAATATTTAATAAAAACTTAATTTTAAATACTTCTTATTTTTAACTTATTATTTTTCTTTTTTTATACTTATTTTATTTTATATTTAACTTTTTAATAATTAATAAATTTAATTATTTTAAAAATATAAAATAAAAAATTTATTATTCTTATATTAAAATTTTATAATTTATTAAATTTTTCAATAATCTTTTTTTTATTTTTTTATTAAAATTTATATTTTTTATATTAAATTAATTATTAAGATTATAATTAATAATATATTTAAGCTTATCTTTTTTTTTAAACTTAATTAAAAAAGTTATTAAACTTATATTAATTTTAATTAATTTAATTATATTTATTATTATATTTAAAAATAAAAATATTAATAATATTTTATTAATTAATAAAAATATAATTCTAAAAATTAAAAAAAAATTTATATTACTATTATTAAATTATAATTTAAATAAATAATCTTATTTAATAAATATTATGAATTTTATTTAATAAGATTAAGATTAAAATAAATTCTTATATTAAAAAATAATTCTTAAGTATTATATTATTAATAAATAATTAGAATTTTAAAAATTAATTAATTAACTTTATATTTTTTTAATAAGTATATAAAATAATACAAAACTTATTAAATTAAATGTTTAAATTAAATTTGTTATTTAAGTTTTTAAACAAATTAATTGTAAAAAATTATAAAAAAAATTAAATAAATATAAATAAAAATCTTTTCTTAAAAATATAATTTATTATTTATTTAATTATAATTATTTTATTTTTATATTAATTTTAGATTATTTAATTATTGTTTTAAACTTATTTATTAAATAATAGAAAAAATTAAAAAAAAAATAATAATTAAGATTAAATTTAAATTAATAATCCTATAAATTATAAATTTTATTTTACTTTAAATTAATATTTTAATAATAATTTATTAAAATTTATATTAAAAACTATACTAAAAAAATAAATTTAGAATTATAAAATATTAAATTATTATTATTAAATTAAGAAATTTTTAAATTAAATAAATAAATTTAATAAATTAATCATTATCTAATAATAATAACTTAATATTTTATATAGTTTTATAATAATATATTTTTTAATATAAGTTTTAATAATTTATAATAATTTTAAATAAAAATATTATATATAATTAAAATCAAGGAATTTAAAGTTAGTTTTTATTAATATTTTAATTATATATTAAAATTAATTATAACATATTTTTTATTATAATTTTAATTAAAATTTATTTATAAAAAAAAATATTTTAATAAAAAGTTTATAATTTATTATATTATTTAATTTTTAAGTTTATTAAAAAAAATATTTATTTAAATTTTTAAAAATATATTATAAAAATTATATTTAATAAAAAAATTAAAATTAAATAATAAAAATTTTAATTCATTAATTAAAAATAAAGTTTATGAAGATTATAATTTAATAATAATAATAATAATATAAAATTTTATATATATATTAATATAAAAAATAGATTTTTTTTATAAATAAATTATTATTAAATTTATACTTTTATTAATTTTATTATATTTATTTATACTTATATTAATAAATTAAAAGAATAAGTAATTTTATTAAATAATTAAGAATATAATTTTTTTAACTTTTATAATAATATTTTTATTAATAAATAAGATATTATAATTAAAATATATTATTAATATAAAAAAAATATAAATTTTAACTTAAAAAAAAAATAATTATTAAAATACATAATAAATAAAAAAAATATAATAATTTTATTTATAAATTTAAGATTAAAAAAAATTAAATTATAATATATTTTAAATTAATATTTTTATATTATTTAAAACGTAATTTTTTAAAAAATATTTAATATAAGTAAAAATTTAAAATATAAAGAAAATATTTTATTTAATAAATATATATATATTTTTTTTTTATTTAAAATTAAAAATATAATATAAAAAAATTAAAAATATATAAAAAATTTATTATTAAAAAAAATTATTTATTTAAACTTTTTAAAGTTTTAAAATATATTATAATAATTATATTTTATTAAAGAATTAAAATTTAATAATAAAATTTTAAATTATTAATATAAAATAAAATTTATTAAAGTTATAATTTAATAATAATAATAATAATTATTATTATTTTTATAAAAAAAAATATATATATAATTTTAATATAATTAAGTTTATTAAAAAATTTAAATAAAAAAAATAAGTATAAAAAAAATTAATTAAAGTAAAATTTTAATAATATTATTAAAATAATAAAATATTTAAATTAAATATTATATAATTATTTAAATTTATTTATTAAAAATTTAAATAATAATTAAAAAAAAAAAAATTTTTAAAATTTTAATAAATTAAAAATAAAAACTTTTATTTATTTAATTATTTTATATAAATTATAATATTTAAAATATTTAAAAATAATAAAATAAAAAAAATATATTAAATTTTTATTAAATTTATATTTATATTTATATTAAATAATAAAAAATAATTTTAATAAATTCTTTTATAAATTTAAAGAATAAATAAATTTAATTTTATTATTAAATTAAAAAAACTTTATAAATAAATAATATAATTTTTTATCATAAAATAAAAATACTTATAATAAATATCATTTTAGCATAATATTTATAAAATATTTATTATAATTAAAGTAATTAATTATCTTATCACTCACTTATTTCAATTCGTCTGTGTCAGATGGATCATGCAACACTTCCAGTCACCACCTGGTCCCTGACGCCAGACGGTGGAGCAAATGCCCTCTGTTGGAATCATTTCACCCCCCTCTTGCTGCTTCCAGAGCGTGAGCTTATACAGCAGCGCAGCACTCATCATATCCACCTCAACGAATTCCGGGTCTCCATGAATCTTGTATGCCGTCCATGGTTCAAAGCCGTCAATGTGCTTTGTAATACTTGGGTTGGTTTTAGGCGAGTAAATCTTGTTGTCCGGCCCAGCGAGAACAGCGTCATCTGTCAAATATTTGTGAACTGTTTTTGGCTTGTCGCACATGGCTCTCCAGAGCTGAGTCTGTGCTTCGATTGAGTTTTGTTTGTTGCGATCGAAGATAGAACCTGGGCCAGACATGTTTGCGGTGTTTGCTTTGGTCTCAGCGGGTAATTGATGACGATTGAAGTTGTTTCGGCAGAAGAAGCTCTGGCATGCGATGGAAGCAGTCGGACAGGGATAAACTAGGCACACATTGTGTCTTTTAACTTACTCATTACTATTTATATAGCTAGCTGCTCAATGTTGGAAACTTGGCATATACTAACTAACAGCCCATGTACCTAGGAACGGGAATCGCAATTGACGTCAGACTTGGTGCCGTCATACCATCCTGACGCGCAGGCGGTTCACAGACAAACAGGGAATCCGGATGTCAGATGTGGAACTTCCCGACCTTCGCTAACCCTAATATGGTAATGCTCTCCAATAGCTGGGAGACACTGATCGAATGCACACGTACGTATTCACGTGTCGACATAATCTGACTACTGCCACTTTGACAGTCGGTGGATTCCCACAGATCCTCAGCACCGTTGAAACGCCTTTGTCCATACCTGTCATACAGGACACTCGTATTCAATGCCGCGGCAGGCGAGGAGGAGGCGCGCTTTGACCTGAGGACCATGATCGCGGTCTTGCACTTTGTTGGCTGGCTAGCGATTCTTGTCGCTGCCCTTCCATCGACCGCTCCTCAAGACCGATCTGACGATGACCACAAATCCACGACTCACGAATCAATACCGAGCGCGACCGTTTGCGAGGCTCGTACTATCAACTACATCACTCATTCGCTGCCGCAATTTTGTCTGACCAGCACTTGGAGAAGCGCCACAGTCAGCCAAAATGTTTCTTCTCCGACAGAAGGCAGCATCTCGAGTACAGAGGAGACGGGGCCGTTGAGCACTGATCCCCCAGAGTCACCGTCAGACAGGAGTGCGTTGGCGTCAGAGAATTCGGTTTATGAAAGCGCCAAAAGCCTGGCCAACGAACCAGAATCGTCGCCTTTTCTGTCATTCGAGGACTGGAAGGAAATGATGTTGCGCCGGACTGGACAAGATCCTCAAGACTTGAGATCGCGCAAAGGGCCAGGTGAACAAACACGCGAGAGGACACCGCCAGACTTGGGTCATTTCGGGCTTGGCGAGGATGAAGAGATATCACTGGACTTTGAACGATATCTGGAGAACTCGGGCTCGGGGAGACCAACACCATCTGCGCATTCCGAACAAGGAGTGGCTGGCCATCAATCGGGAGACGCAGTGGTTTACGAGGGTGACAAAGCTTCTTTACATCGAAGCAAGGACGCGGGCAAAACGTGCAAAGAACGTTTCTCTTACTCTTCATTTGACGCAGGCGCAACAATCCTCAAGACTGGCCGCGGTACGAAGAATGCTAAGGCCATATTGGTGGAGAACAAGGACTCTTATATGCTTCTAGAGTGTTCCGTCGACAACAAGTTCGTGATTGTTGAGCTTAGCGACGATATACTCATCGACACCGTGGTGCTTGCAAACTTCGAGTTCTTTTCCAGTATGATTCGCCATTTCCGCGTCAGCGTCAGCGACAGATATCCCGTCAAATTGGATCGCTGGAGGGATATTGGAACTTTTGAGGCGCGAAACTCTCGCGATATTCAGGCGTTCTTAGTTGAAAATCCCCAGATCTGGGCCAAGTATGTACGGATCGAATTCCTCTCCCAGTATGGAAATGAGTTCTATTGCCCGGTGTCGCTTCTACGAGTACACGGTTCCCGCATGCTTGACTCTTGGAAGGACTCGGAGACTGGTGGGGAGGGCGAAAGTCTACTGGAAGACGAGATCGAAGCAAACGCCATTGCTGAGCATGCCCACACGGATGATCGAGAAGATGAAAGCAGTCAATCTTCCAAAGACAATGTTGTAAGCTTGAACTTCACGACATGGACTTCGTCTGATGTGGTTGTGTTTGACTCCGTAAATGGCACTTGTCGCCTTATCAGTTCGCCAACCGAAGCTCTTCCTCTTGAGAAGGAGATACGAGGCGGCACTGAGGAAGTTGATCAGCCATCTACTGAATATGGCCGGCGGACAGATCTCAAATCTCCTATGCCAGTCGCATCAAAGCAGGGCAGTCCCGCCGAAGAAGACAGAATGTCATCTTCCGAAGTCGTTGCCCCAACTGCATCAGGCTCTAACACAGCTGACGCTCGTCAAACATCGCAAAGCAGCTCTAACGCTGTTAACACTACCATGGCAAATGAGACTCACTCGGAATCCTCTTCGTCAGCCACAAAAACCTCAGCGTCAGCTTCATCGAGCGTGAAGCAGCGAAGTAGTGGAACACAGAGTGCCTCGTCGGCTTCACCCACCGTACAGGAGGGATTTTTCCATGCAATTACCAAGAGGCTGCATCATGTCGAGACAAACCTGACACTTTCGCTCCAATATCTCGATGATCATTCTCGATACACGCAGGAGGCATTCCAGAAAGCCGAGCAGAAGCAAATGTCGAAAGTCACAGCTTTCCTAGAACACCTGAACCAAACGGTGCTTGATGAGTTACGTGGCGTCAGGGATCAGTACGAGCAGATTTGGCAGTCAACTGTGATAGCCCTAGAAACGCAAAAGGAGCAAAGCGATCGAGACATTGTTGCTCTCGGCGCTCGGCTGAACCTTCTTGCCGACGAGGTGGTCTTCCAGAAAAGAATGGCTATCGTGCAAGCCGTCTTGTTGCTATGCTGCCTCTTCCTGGTGATTTTCTCACGCGGAGTCCCGATACCCTATTTGGCACCCCTACTGGACCAAAACGGGCCATCAACGTCGCGTGTACAACCAAGTGAGCCTTTCCCTTCGAACCCGCATACCTTGCGACGCGATAGACGTCAGGAGCAGCGGCCTTATCAAGAGTTCCCCCAAGACTTCCATGATGATAGTGGCTCAGCGCTTCTACATCCACTTTTAGGCGATACGATAAACGAAGAGTTTTCATCGATAGAAGCAGAGGAGGACCCAGTCTCCGGAAATTGTGACGGAGGCGTGCGTGAAAACCGTCTATCGCCTCCATTAACACCAAGTCCGTCTGTCGATGGCAGTGTTGTTGATTCAGCCTCTCCTGAATATGAGATTCAACCCACCTCATCACGTCGACACCAGACATACAATGGTCATGGACGAAAACCCCTGCCTGCACTTCCAGAGCATCCATCACCAGAGCATCGACCGTAAATAGTATTCGAGACTTGAAGATGGGAGCTTACCCTTAGTGTTACTTGACTCCCGGGCTGGCGAAGGCACCCTTGGCGATAACTATCCTACTCAATTCATTGTATTGAGCCATGCACAACGTGTGAAACTGCGTAAAACACACGCCTCTATTGTATGAGAGCAACACTGGGTGAATTATTGTGTCTAGCTTATCTTAGGATTGAGAACTCATACATGATCAAAGCCTAGTGCATTAAAGCAATAAATAGCAAAGTTGTCGACAGGTGACCAAACAGCCTAGGACAGTGTTCCAGCCTCAGCACATCCTCACATGAACAAACCCCCGCACTCCCCCCCCTTTTTTTTTTTTTTTTTTTTCTTGTAATGGCATCGGCCCGAAACTTCTCACTGCGTGGGAGAATTATAAAAATGATGGACCGTTGCTTCATAATCGTACTCTTCCAATGCGGCTAGCCGCGTTCCGCGATCGTATTGTGACCGCCGCCTGCGCTGCTCGTCGCGGAAATGCTGACCGGCATTAGGTGTGAACAGACCTGGAATTTTGATAGACTGGAATCAGCAATTGGCCACTGATAATCTACCCAAGTAAAAAAAAAACATACCGACATGCTCAGCATTCTCGCAGCTTCTTTTCATCTTTGACTGGTTGTCCGGATCTGGGAATTCCTCTTCTTGGCCGGCAAGGTCGGGCATTGGGCCGTTAGAGGTAAAATACAGCTTTGCGAGTCGATTAGCACTTAAGACCAAAGCAGATTGTGTCACATTACTGACCTTTGGCCTGTAATGGGGCGCTTCGAGCATCACCGAGCTGTTGCGGAACTTTTGCACAAGGCAGTCCTTTCCTTGGATGGCTACTAATCGTTACCGAGCATTTCTCATAAGGCATACAGGACGACTTACTGGCATAGGAGATTTCGGCTACCTTGTCACTCTTGAAACAGTTCCTGCAATTCAAGTTAGCAATAATCAGGGGGAGATTGCTTTCCGAGTGCTGACCATCGTTGATTTCCTCGAGCGTCGACGAACTACGGCGCCATTAGCGTTTACTTCTTCCTCATATAATACAAGTAATCTCCCTGGTTTAGCTCACGTCAATAATATCCAAGGGCTTTAGAACGATTAGTACTCGATCATCACGAGGTCATTTCTTTGGACTCACGTCGACGAAGTTGATGAATGCGTAGCCAACGCTGTAACAGAGTGAAATGTCAGTGTTTTGTTGCCTTACTGCAGAGTACATCTTTCACATACTTGCAATCATTGGCAAAGTCAATCCTCAGGTACATGAAATCATACTTCCCCCAACTGGATTCATCAACGATTCGCTTCAGCATCGCTTGATCGACCTTGTTCGGTATGTTTCGAAGCATAATCTACCAATGTTAGTTCCCATTCCAAGACAGACCTAAAATAATATACACGTACTGTTGTGCGTACATCTATACCATCCCGAATACGCTGCATTTCGACGTGATTATGATGACCCGCCGCATTGTGATGAGGGGACCTATTAACCCGAGCTGCATGCTGTCTACGGGCATCTGACCTACCATATCCCGATATGGACCTAGAGGGACTTTGGTTGGTGAGAGATGTGGGTGCCGGAGACGGCGGAGTTTGATAGACAGGCCCAAAGACGGAATATCTGGAGGAGACTGGGGTGATTGGGCTGGTCTGACCTGCGGATGGAAAGCCTTCCATCATGTATGCAGGGACGAAAGGGGGCTGCACCATGAAAGGGTACATTGTGATGGTTGGCTGGAGTTGAACATTAGGCGCAATAGGTCGCCTTGGGAGCGCCTCCCTTGCGTTGAAACTTGGATGGTTTCGATCAGCAACATCATCCCCCAGAGACATGCCTTGGAATGCATTTGCCAGGTCTCCAGGGGAGCTCAGCTCATCGTTCCTGGTCGATACAGAAAAAAGGAACCCCTAAGTTTCCGCCGTTTAGATTGAAACACGTCTTGGGCGCAGATAAGGGCTTCATATAGGGCTTACCTCTATAACAAAAGGCTTCCTAAGCGCGGTGACTGCCAATGCAACTGATCTAGTAT
The DNA here is from genome assembly GCA_022814615.1 of Waltergamsia citrina. Classification (NCBI taxonomy): domain Eukaryota; kingdom Fungi; phylum Ascomycota; class Sordariomycetes; order Hypocreales; family Bionectriaceae; genus Waltergamsia; species Waltergamsia citrina. Next base: position 488,600 of record JAKLNE010000016.1, on the reverse strand, counting down.
CACAAAACTCGGCAACTGCTTTGAACGATCCATCCGGGGACGATGAGGTCTGCACGAAAGCGAAAAGCGCCCCATGACGTTGGATGTTAGCTTGAATAGCATCGACAGCTTCGTAAATGTTCCGTGCCATTCCTGGCTCAGGTCTCGCAGTCACCAAGATTTGGCCGGCGGGGAGACCCTTTGAAGTGGGAAGGGACACATTTTCCTGAAGAAATATATTAGCTGTGTGATGATTTGTGCAGACCGCAGTCGGGTACAACCGTTGGGAGTTTCGAAGGGTCTCCAAAACCCAATCTCCAGTCTCTCTGGCTGAAGCGGGAACTAGCTTGGACAGCACAGGCATCTCTGATATCCTAGAAGTAGATGAGTTCTTGTCCAGCCTCCACATTTACAGTTCTGCCGCTATGGGTCTGGTTCCCATAGTCGTATATCTCCTATAAACAGTACGTTAGCAACGAAATTACACCTTTCAGGTTGGCCATACATTGAGCCAGTCTTCTATTTCAGCAGCAGAGATCAACCCGGCAGGAAGAACTTCAAGTACCCGAGAGAGACCCATGTCGGCGCTAAGTGCTGTGGCTATAGCGGCAGATCCATGACGGTTTATGATCGGTCCAGAGCTTGCATGAGGCATGAAAGTCGAAGCTGTAGCAGAAAGCCCCTTTCCACGTCCAGGTGTAACAAAGGGATCTTGCTCCACTGGAGACAAAGCACCATGGTGAATAGTGCTTTGGTTCCTGATTGGAGATGCTGCCGACGGGGGACAAGTAGTGGCCGTCTGCTTGACTGGTTTTGCGGTGACTTCGTCTGGTGAGAAGCCAGTCAGTTTGGTATCCGGCGTTCCTTTAGCAGAATCCGCCGCACCACTTGACGAGTGCGGTGAAGGTGGATTCAAAGGGCCTTCTCGAATTTGCGCCATGACTGATGCTTCTGATGGCATAGACCTGGCGGCACTAGTAGTGTTGAGGCAGACACTCGGAGGCTGATGAGTTATGGACAGAGCGCTCATATGTTCCCTTGATCCACAGGGTGAAAGTGGTTGCAGTCTGGGATGTCAACAATGTTGATCTCAAGAATTCGGCTTGTCAACCCAGACTGGTGCCGATAACTTGGGTTGTGATGAAAGGATGTGAGCAGTGTCAGCTGGTCGCCGGGCGTGCTCTCTACCGTTTGTCCAGTAATCAAACTCCCGCTACAAACTCTGCTATTGCAGAGGTACGATATCTGATGATTGTCAGGTCGTCGTTGAGACCACGGAGACTTGCTATTACTCACTGAGGCTTCGCGTTGGTGAGTAACTCTGGGCGGTTTTGGGATGGTTCCGAGTGGTAGTGCAGAGAAAATTTCAAGTGATGTAAAAATTTGCTTCCGACTTGTGGGAAGGAGTACTGCTGAGTACCCAGTAGTAGGTCTAGTGTAGTTGAGCAAGTTGAGCTGGACAAGCGGGAGTTGGGGGTATGATCACTGGAGTTCACGCTATTTAGGCCGGGAGCAGTGAGTGTTAATTGCATAGGCCCTGTGGTGTTGGCATATTGGGGCAGTTAGGTATGCAAGCAGCGCCTTCCTCTGGGGAGAGGCGTCGGTGAATCACTGGCATGGGTATCGGTGTGCCTCAGGCTGGTTGTTATGGAGTCAGGAAAGAGTGAGCTGTGGGCGAGGGTGAGTACACTCAGGGCTGCAATGTACTTGCCGCGTGCAATCATGCAGCTTGATGGTAGGCAGGCACGAACTTGATGGCCCTCCGCCATTGACGGATACATCTTGCCGACTAAGGATGGATTGAGGGAATTGTCGATGGTTCACGCCTTCCTGCAAGTGACACATTGGATCATCTTGATCTCTGGGAGGGTGTCGTGACACTTTCAGTTGTTCCGCATTTGACTCTTGTGTGCGAGGCGTTATATGGCTAAGGTAAAGTAATACTACTACTACTCAGTAGTAGCACCTAGTTGGTACTGATGATTTGATAGCCCACTATTGTATGTGTAGGATATACGGCAGTTGGTAGTTTGCCGGGTCTTGTAGGCGTTTGAGGTCGTTGCTGGCCTAGGACAACAAGTCTTTGATCTAGTCTTCGGTGCACATTACCACTGCCCTCATCCAAACTTGATGCCATGTGATGGAAACCGGACCTCGATCCGATGTTCGTCAACTCATGCTGCTTAAATCACATTTCGACGCTGGCGCCAGCTGATGGCAGCTACTATGGTGTTTACATCCAGATCGTGGGCACATACTCGTGTATATCTTGTTAAAAGAGAGTGTCGTCATCTCTGTTGCCTGTGTCCGTCGCACTGGTCATTGTTCCATCCTCGCTGCTCGTGGTTATGATGAAGCCCGGTTTTATCGGGGAATGGTCGTTGAGCACTGGCCCCTGAAATGCAGCCGTTTGTCTCCTACAGTACCTTGACAACGGCACATAGCAATTGTGACCACGAGCATCTCATGGCAGTTACATGTCCATCAGCAGCACCCTTTGCAGACCGCAGTCCAGCCAACACACAGAGACCTGTCCGTGCAAAGCACAAAATACCTGATCAGGAGGCAAAGTCATGGTTTCTGCTAGCGGTGCAGGGTAAGGACGACATCTCGACTGAAGGGAGGGGCTCAGGGTATCAAATGACAGCCAGAGCGCTTAATTTTCGCATGAGAAGATAATGAATCGAGGAAAGCGAAAGCAACATGAATTGAAATATTCTAAGTGGCGTATAGAAAGTATAGGAAGTATAGAAAGAACCAACAACTTGGAAGACCGTCGATGATGATGAGCTTTGGTTTATTGCAAGCACTAGGTAGCGGTACGACCGTTAGGTAGTAGTACTTAGTAGCAGATGCCAATAGTACCACCGTGACGGGCGCGGCCGTGTAGGTGGGTCTCGGTCAACCCGCATTAACTGAAGTCTAGTAAAGAAAGCCAGTGGACCACCAAACGACACGCGGTAATCGTCATTCGATTCCACGTCCAACCGCATCCCGCAACATCGAGGAGCTTACAGCACATTTTCGTTCTCCAGTCTGTCCACCTATGCAACGCCGGGATGCCACGACGATCTGCACCCTTGGAAGATTACAGCTCCGCGGTTCCGCAGGTAAGTCGAAATCGACGGGACGAAACCTATCGCACTCATCCTCGTAGCATAGCAAACTAACCTACTGACACCCTCCACGCAGATCATACTCTCCTCATCCGACTCCGATTTCCTCGATCAATTGATACCTGTATTGAAAGATGCCGCTAGTTCGAATCAGACGTCGAACTTGGTTCGTTGCTTTGGGCGCTACTCTGAGGAACGTGAGGCAGACATCGAACGGGTTGGTCTGACCAAGCATGAAGAGTTCCTTGATTCGGTCAGCGGTCTGCAGCACGTCAGAGAGGGCACGGTTTCTCTCACGGCGGAGATCCTGAAACTGAATCAATCAATTCAAGCTAGCACGGAGAAGCTAGCCGAACAAAAGGGCGCCCTTGTCAACACCAAAGCAGTCCGTCAAAACATTGCAGACGCCTCTAGTGCGTTGAACGAATCTCTTAAGATCCTCCACGCGGTAAATCACTCCCACGACCTCGTACGACGCAGAAAATACTACTCGGCCCTGAAATCGCTGGAAGATCTCCAAAATGAACATTTGGTTCCCATACTCCAGAACCGATATGCCACCCAACATCGACTGGCAGATGCCATCCAAAAATCCATACCTGCCTCACAGAAGGCAATATCTGAAGCGGTCATGAGTGATCTGAACACTTGGCTCTTCCGTATCCGAGAAACTTCTCAATTCCTCGGTGAAGTCGCTTTCTATCACACAGAAATGCGACGAACGCGGCAAAGGAAGCGGATTGAAGAAGACCCTGTGCTGGGTAATTTCAAACTGAACTCTTCAATCGAACTAGTTTGTGACGAAAGCGAAGAATTTGACGTTCTCAACAATGAGGAACTTCAAGTTGATTTCACGCCCCTCTTCGAAGCTCTCCACATCCACGATGCACTGGGCCAAAACGATAGGTTCCGTTCGGAATACGCGACCACCCGACGCCAGCAAAAGGACCTATTATTACCCAGCTCTATAGAGCTCCTATCTGAAGACGAATCCTCCCTAAGTAGCTTACTCGAGGGCATTGCTGGCTTCGCGATAATTGAGAAAGCGACGATGCGGCGTGTGCCACAGCTGCGCACTGTAGCAGACGTAAGTTGACGCCCCCACCTAAAACAATGATAACTTTCTTAGCGATTACAGGTCGAGGAACTATGGGAATCTATGTGTGCTGCTGCGATCAATCTCACATCAAAAGCGCTGAATGAAGTCAATAATGCTGAGGTTCTTCTTAAAATCAAAACTTTCATATCGCTATTCATTCAGACTATGGAGGTGAGCAACAAATGTCCATTTCTATCACGACATGTCTGACCTTTTAAGGGATGGGGCTACTCAGTTTCAACATTGGATGCTTTTCTTTTGAAACTATTCGACAAGTACGCGGAGCTTCTTAAACGTAGATTCAGCGAAGACTTCCAAGAGGTGAGCTGCCTTGAGCTTTCTGTTCTTTATTGCGCATGAGCTGATGTCAATCCAGATTGTGTCAACGGATGACTATATGCCTATGGACATTAAAACCGCCGAAGAGTACGAAAAGGTTGTGAGCGTCAGCTGGTTCTCCCAAGAAAAGTCTGCCGAGGAAATGACGTGAGTAGGATGTCCAACCTCGCGTATTTTGCCTCTAACAAATGATGAATAGGTTCCCCTGTGTCTTTCCTTTCTCTCAAATGTACCCCCTTTGCTGCATCAACATTCGCAACTTTCTGAACCAATTCTATTTCTTCTCTGATGATCACTTTCAACATCCTGATGTTATCGATGATACCCTGAAAAAGGTACTTACACTGCCCCATCGAAATAACATCACATTAACACACAGGCCAGTCTTTGGATGAATTGTTGACCGAAAAAGTTTGTCAATCGTTGGTTGAACGCCTCAGTTCCCAGTACTTGGGACAGATTGTACAAATTCTCATCAACTTGGAGCACTTTGAAACCGCTTGTCAGGAACTAGAACAGCTCTTGATCAGGGCCAGATCATCCACTTCGGCAGGCGGTCCACTGAAACTGAACGCCACAGAAGAGTTTCGCAACAACAAGAAGACCGCGGAGAAGCGAATTTTCGAACTGGTGAATTCCAAGATTGATGATCTTGTTGACACTGCGGAATACGACTGGTATATACATGTGATCTCGTGCCCATGGTATGGCCATGCTAACATGCAGTTAGGACGCCCACTGTCGAGGCCACCGGGCCCAGCAATTACATGCAAACCCTGACCCGCTATCTGCTGAACATCATGAATTCGACATTACTGGGGTTGCCCCGGGAGATCAAAGAGCTTATTTACTTCGATGCCCTTAGTCACGCTGCAAATACCATACTTGTAGGGCTACAAATAACAAATAGCTGTTCAGAACTAACTTCTTTGCAGGCTCTCCCCCTTTCCTCTGATGTAAAACACATCAATGCATATGGAGTGTCGGCATTGGCGCATGACGTAGAACATTTGACTGATTTTGTCGATCGTCTTGAGAATGGCCAAATGCTCAGGGAGAATCTTGATGAGCTCCAGCAGACTGTTAATCTCCTGCAATCCGAAAACCACGAAGAGTTCTATGACGTCTCCACCAGGAACAAAAAATACGGCCGTGTTGATGCCCTCAACGGACCCCTACTCTTAGAAAAGTATGGCATAACGAAGATTTTGATATATATAGCAAGCTAACGCTGGTCTCAGGCTGACGCCTGTCGCACAGGCTCCGGCGAGAAGCGCACCACTGTCTAACTTCTCTTCTCGCTTTGGCATGAAATAGATCCCACGACTCCCGACTAGAACGAAACGCCCCGAAAAGTTTGACCATAGCCCTTGACTCCGGGGAAAGAACCTCTTATTCTCATCTTGGAAGATTCTGATCAGGAAAACAAACCGACAAATTGAGACGTACGATAGACCAAACGTCCGGGTATCATAGAGCATCAGCCGTAGCGACGGGACCCCCGAACACAGCCTGACGACGATCGTCGGAGCTCTCCTCCCATCACTCGACTGTGGCTGCATTTATCAATCAAAATCTTCCGAGGACATCGGAGCCTTGGTAACGGTCAGTTAGATGCGCCGCTGAGGCCGTTTGAAGCCATGCTTACCTGCTGGGGTTGCATGGCAGGGTAAGGGTACATGCCCTCCATTTCGCCGTACATGGGGGGCTGAGCCTGGCCATATGATGGTGACGGACCTGGCGGGACTTGGCCTGGATACATGTTCGGGGTTTGGCGGTAATCCTGGTCAGGTGCTAGAGTATGGCCGCCCATGTAGTCACTTGGATTGAGAGGATGGGAACCATGGTTGGCGGACGGCGGCAGATTTCCATGTTGCCCGGGCATCTGTGGCTGTCCTGCTGTTGGCACAGCCTGAGGAGGGGCAGCAGGTTGCGCATTGCTCCTCTTTGCATGGGAAGCTGCCTCTTCACGGGGAACGATATCGATCAAGAAATCGAACATATCTGACTTGGCCAAAGCAGATGCAATATCAGAGCGTTGCAATGTACGACGCTTATTCTCTTCGGCATGGATCCAAGCCCGCATCGTCAATTCTGTAATAAAAATGTCGCAACCCTTTGCAAAGAGAATGGGAGCTTCGGCAGAAATCATCTTTACTTCGGGGTCCGCCTTCATGACCTTCTTGATTCGCGCAAGAGGAAGCTGATGTATTTTGAATTCGTGCTTTTCGGTCTCCAAGTGGCTGATAGTTTGTTGCCAGTAGGTGGTGAGGATATCCTTATACTGGCCGGTCAGGCCTTGGTGCACCTATTTCCAAACATGATGTCAGCGATTACACAACATCAGAAGCGAAGAAGCAAGGGATTAACTCGGACGTACGTTGGCCCATGGCCCCGTGTAAAGCTCGGCTGGAGCATAGCCTTGCGAAGCTAACTGCGCGTTGTTAGAATAATGATTTCAAAGGGTAGTCTCGATAAGGAAGACCAACTGCCGCACAAGCACCTATCATGCGCGCATCTCGATTAGCTTGACTGGTACCAAGATGAATGATGTTATTTCGCGTGGGGAACGCAGACTTACCATAATGACCTCCCTGGCTGGTGTCGTAGACTGGAGCCGCGCGACTTTGCTGAGTATGCGTAGGGCCTGCTGGGTTCTGAGGATCCATGGTTTCGTTGATGCTGTTGATTCGCGAACATGCGCGACTCTCGGAGGTTGGTTTAGTCGGTCAATTGGGCACCAAAGGAAGGCAGGTCCCGGAAGAAAGATGTGTGGCTGAAACCTCAAGCGAGCCACCCGTGGCTTGGTGCGGCATTGACACTAACCGAAATAGGGTTAGGGGTACCTGCAGCTGAAAACCCACCTTCAGGGAGCTTTCACTTTTTTTCTCTTGCCGGTAAATTTACATCCCTCGAATATCCATAACAGGTTTGCGAGGTCTCTTTTCTCCGAGACCCCGGCGCAATCATGTCTGGATTTACTGATGATCAAGCCGATGCAATACTGCGAGAAGCAGAAGAGCGACTTGCCGGGAAAGGTTCTACAAAGCCTGCCGAAAGGCCGCCCAAAGAACCTGCTACCCTGACATCTTCTGCGGCCGTCAAACCGCAGGAGAAGCTGTCAGTCCGACAAGCGTCAGCGGCAAAAAGGGTTAATAAGGTAAGCTACCCAGCCTATAGCCCTTTGATAGAAATATCGCAGTCTGGAATAGTGATGAGAAGGTGCCACCTCTGTGGTTTAGTGACATGTGGAAACGTCCGTCTTGGACATACTCCCATGGTTTCATGATCTTTTTCTTTATCATAGTTACTCTGACATTCGCCATCTACCGTTGATAATACTTTGATATTCACTATTTACTAGTGAAAGGTTTTTAAGCCTGCGATGAGATTTGGCTAACGAATACTTCAGGATACAGCAGGAAGCAAATGGTTCGACTTGCCTAAGACAGAAGTCACACCCGAATTCAAGCGCGACTGGCAGATTCTCCGCATGAGAAATATCCTGGATCCGAAGCAACAGAGGAAAAACCTGAAAGCCGAACCGCCTAAATACTCCCAGGTGGGAGAAATCGTTGCTGGACCAGCAGACTACTATAGTGCACGGTTGACACGAAAGGAGAGAAAACGCAGTCTTTTCCAAGAGGCTCTCGGTGATCGAGACGATTCCAAGCTGCGAACCAAATATGCCGGAATCCAGAAAACCAAGTCCAGCGGCAAGAAGGCCTTCTACCAAAAGTTGGTCTCGCAAAGGAAACGGAAGGGCTGAAATACTTCTTGTTACCAATTTTCAGGTTCCAGCAATCCCGAGCCTGGCTATGTCCATGGGCCTGGTCTGCGTTCATGGAGCAGATCCAGTGCAGCCAAAGTGGACAGGACCAACTCGAGGATTGCCTCCATTGCAGCGCACCTTTACCTTAGAGGTTCAGGACGGACTAGTAGAAGGACTTCCATGACGACAGCAAAGAACCATGTCCTTCCGAGGGAATACCTTGCGGAGACTGAGGGGCCACCTCCGTAAACGCTTCAGGTTTGGTCCGAGGCTAACCACCGCTTCTCGCAAGGACCGCGCTATTCCCTACTTATGTTCTGCGCTACCGCTTGGAATGATGTCGAGCGATGAAAGCTGTCCTTTACCCGATTTCTGCCACAGCGGCACGGCGGCCAATAATATACATCGAGGGTCATTTAACACGACGATACAGGGCAGCATGATTGCAGCTTGCTAGTGGATCACTTCGAATATCTACGGTTGCTCCTATGCCGCGAGATAGTCCGGATTGCTCAATGGTTACACGAAGAAAGCAACATCTTCGTTAGAAGGTCGGGGCGATGCTCATAAGAGATCCGCAGACACGAGAGCTATCTAATGGTCTTCTCTCGGATCTACTTTACTCGAGATATCAAAGTGAATAAAATACGAAATCAGCAGACGCTTATCTGCCGTGTAGGTTATTGTGCTTACTCTTTTTATAACATTATGCCCTTACGCTGCGTTGCGGATAATCCTATGAACCATTACTAGTAGGACTTGTATTCGTAGTAATACTTAGTCGTGTGTGATAAACTGGGACTACTACCTTAGGCGTGATGTCCCACAAAAAAAGGACTGAGGGTCCCACCACTTCAGCTTTCAGACCATATGCCATTACGGGGGCTTAGCTAATCCACGTCGCAAGAGTTGAACGCTTGACCCTGCTGTGTCGAAAAGTTGCCAGCTCAAATCAGTGAGATAACCAAAACATCATGCATCGTCCAGTTGCACAGAGGTTGGTGCGCCGAAAGGTTCGTTTTATTGGCTTGATAAAACCTCCTCAAGAGAAAATTGGCTGACATATCTGAACAGGCTGCCATCCCATGGACTACAACTCGAACGCAAGCCTCACTGTACGTTGAGCCTATCAGGACAATTGCTCGCACTCTGAACTGACATTCTATTTCGACAGTGCTTCATCGATCGATAAAGTCGCGAAAGAAATATCTGAAGATGCCAACGCAGAGAACCCTCGATTCCCCCGATCTGTGCAAGCGCTGCACCTGAAGCCTTTGAAACGAGAGGCCGAATATGGAGTACCGTCATGCGACCTCCAGTTACGATCGTTCAGTCTTCAGCCCCTGGACTTCTTCAGCGATTTCGCACTACGAGTTGCATACTACCTCGGACTTCCCGCGTCAGGACCGGTTCCTTTGCCGCGCATCACTCAACGATGGACAGTTCCTCGGAGTCACTTTATTTTCAAGAAGTCACAGGAGAATTTCGAGCGTATTACTCTGCGACGCCTAATTCAGATCAAGGACGGAAATCCTGAGACCGTCCAGCTGTGGCTGGCGTATTTGCGCAAGCACCAGTACTATGGTATCGGTATGAAAGCCAACATGTGGGAATTCAGCGAGTTGGGGGCAGGCAAGACAATCGATGAGAACGTGAAGAACAATGTGACGGAACTGGAGTCGACATGGGCACATCTTGGACAGACGGAACAAATAGGCACGGCTGAGAAAGTGGAAGAGCTGCTGAACAGCCGTCGCTTTAAGGAAGCCGCTGGCTTGCGGCAGAGGCCTTCCACGAGCACTTGAGGTGGTGGAAGCCCATAGTCCGGGTAGGCCTCGAGCTTTCTTGTATCTAATATTGTAAAATAAATGTGATACTAAGATTACCTATTTGGTTCGACGCAACCAATTAATGTAATTACTGCACCATCTTGACTCGCGACTTGAAACTTTCGTAGCATTTGGCGGCGCTCTCTGATTAGCGCTTTGGTCACGGGACCCTTTATCACATTGAAAGGAGGATTCTAAGTAACCGTAGAGTAATTTGATCATGACCTTACTTAACCTATCAATTTTTCGTGGTTTGCACATACAGGTCATAACTTATCATCTTGTCTTTCTAGAGGTATTGTTTCTTAAGCTGTAGTTTGGTAGGTACTCGTACGATACTTGCCAAAATCTCACACAATCTGCCGGGATCATATCGCGCCGGGAACGCGTCTCACAAGAACCTCAAATCGACTCTCAGACCAAAATTTTTTACCCAACTACAGCAGCTTCCTCTTCAAGGCTTGGGTAACTCAGGGCGATAGTTCTGGAATCCTTTACCATTCAAATTGCTAGTTGAATTCAGCAAACTTACGACAGGCCTTTTCACTAGCAGTTATGGCCGTTCTATCTTGAACTGCTCTCTTCCATCAGGTTCAGAAACCGATTCTCAAGGTCCAATCCAACAAACCTGGCTGAGGCTCCGTCACAAAAGATGGCTACGACCACACGGGCAGCAGCCGGACGAACAGCCGGAAGGGTAGTTTTCTCTGGTATTCAGCCCACCGGCGTGCCTCACTTGGGGAACTATGCAGGCGCCTTAAGACAATGGGTTTCTCTCCAAGAACAAGAACCTAGTTCAACCAAGCTTATTTATTCGATTGTGGACCTTCATGCGATCACCACACCTCAGATGCCGGCACAGTTGAAGAAATGGAGGAGAAGCGCCCTTGCGTCGCTGCTCGCCTTGGGCATCAGTCCTGATCGGTGCGTTTTGTTCCATCAGTCTGCGGTTCGTGCATTGCCCCATTCCCTTATCATCGGAATTGTGCGTTACTGAATCGTTCCATTCATAGGTCCCAGCTCACTCGGAGTTGATGTGGATTCTGAGTTGTACGGCTTCCGTTGGATATCTGTCTCGCATGACGCAGTGGAAGGTAAGGCTTGCTTTCCCGTACTCTTCGAACCAATGCGGTCATGGCGGGCGAAACACGAATGACTAGAACCGAAAAGTTGCTGACGTTACCGGGTTCAGTCAAAGCTCAATCTTTCCACCACGTCTACACTTGATGATAAGGATGTGGGGGGTCAACTGAAGTTAGGCCTCTTCTCATATCCGGTCCTTCAGGCTGCCGATATTCTTTTGCATAGGTTTGTCTGACTCTTTTGTCCTTTCTCTCTTGAATCTTGAAGCTAATCAATACTTGCGTAGGGCGACTCATGTTCCAGTTGGACATGACCAGCAGCAGCATCTCGAGTTTGCTCGCGAATGCGCCACCAACTTCAACTCTACATACGGAAAGCACCTGGTGCATCCGAAGACTCTCACCCGTAAGCTCCATGCTCTTAGTAGTGGTCTCCTGGCGGAGGTACTGATCAAAGATAGCACCCGTCCACCGTGTGATGTCTTTGACTGACCCAACATCGAAAATGTCAAAGTCCCACAAATCAGAACGATCACGCATACTCATCACAGACACACCTGATGACATTAGGAAAAGAATTGGCTCAGCTTTAACGGATTCTATTTCCGGCGTCTCATATGACACAACTACAAGACCAGGCATATCCAATCTTCTGGCTATTCTGTCCATTTTCGACAAGAAGGCCCGTTCCCCATCTCAACTTGCTGAAGATTATGCCGACCTCTCCCCGCGACAGCTGAAAGAACTTGTCTCTGATGCTATCATCATGGGACTCAAGGGTGTCCGAGAAAGGTATCTGGAGCTGCTTGACTCAGATAAAGACTATCTTGATAAGGTTGAGGCGGAAGGAACTCGACGAGCTCGTGAGAGTGCTGATGAAACCATGAACGTAGTCCGACAAGCAATGGGAATATATGTCCCGTGAAATTTGCCCCACGTTTCCCATAATCTTCACGCAGAGGAGGCAAGCGGAGAGGTTCCGACCTGTCGGAGCTTACCTTCCACGAAATCTAGATTCGGTGAAATTTGAGATTTGAGAGGGTATGACCGCTTCGAAGCGAATAGAAGGATTTATCAGGATGCATAGGCAAAGTTTGACCCTCGGGCAGTGAGCCAGAAGTCTCTTACGACCTGGTTTGTTGTTCGTGACCCACGAAGACTGATGGTGTAACACTGGTGATTAGCATAGACAAACAACGCAACTCCTACAAACACAATTGTCCGCTCACCTAATGATTTTTTTCACAAACATAGACTTGTCCTCTGTGGTGACTTTTGAACTTGGAAACGTGGTGTCGTTGAGACCTGCCTCCAGCCATTGCTTTGCCGAAGGGTAACGGTTGACAAGCTTCTTGAGCGGTTCGCTCAATTTGTCTAATTCACTGCGAGATGCAAAACCGCCAATGTTATTCGCCAGGCTCTGGCCTAGTAATGGGCCCAAGGTCGTAATGATTTGCGAGTGCCTTGCCTGCAGCTCTGTGGACTCTGTCCTGAGATTGAGGAGAGCGGCCTGCAAAAGAATCAATTAGACTGATCTAAGAAAAAGGGGGGGGGGGGGGGGTGTGAAAATAGCATATGCTGAAAGGCGTGATAATCACAACGTACCCAAAAATCTGCCGAAGCAGCTTTCGGCAGTGGCTCCTTCCCGTTCAATACCCTGACAGTAAAGAGGAGCAGGAACTCTGCGGCGTCGAATGGCTCTAGGTGAAGGATGGTTGACGGACTCTTGGCGATAAGGCGGCTGGAAAAATCAATGGTGTGCTGCGTTAGTTCTGTATCGGTTTCAGGATCTGCCAATGGATTAGTGAAAATATCTCTACAGGGTTACCTTCTGAGATAATTCATACCAGGGAGGGCTCGAGCCAGCCCAATGATCCAATGGAATACTTCCCCGAAGATTGGTTCCTTTTCTTGGTGATTGTGTTGATCTACGGAGCTAACGAAAGAGCATGCTGTACTAACAAGTGCTCCAATCCTTGGGACGTGTCCATCGTGTCTGGTCAGATACTGTGCTATATCCTTGGAAGAAAACACGAAAGGTCCCGGCTCTGATTCAGAAAACCCAGTGCGAAGGAATTGGCAGATCGTCTCAATGACCTCTGCACTGGTCGGGAACGTAGACTCGATCCGTAGGACCATGCTGAATATTTTGCGTTGTAGCTCAGAGAGTTCCGCATCGTATTGGTAATTTATATTCCGTTTCTGGTCGACTTCAATTGGAACGTCAGCAGGGGATTGGCAACCACGGCCCATTGATACAAGACTTCTGAGGACTCTAATTCCCATATGTAGAGATGGGTTCTCGTAGTCATTTTCTCCTAGACACCTTGAATTAGGAGCACACGGTAAGACGTATTGCGATCCAGAGCTTGCGGAGAGGTCAAGAGAGCGGGTTAAGTCTGCTTCAACAAATGAGAGCAGTCTGTTGAATGCCGCAAGGCGTTGCAACTCATCGGGGGTTTCTTGGGTGACACAAGAGATCGCACCGAGTAGTTTTTCATTTGAAACACAATCCAGCTTATTGGACGTCGATATTCTCTGATACTCATCTAGAAATGACCCAATTTCCGGGAAAAGATGATGCCGGCAGGAGGAGCATAGGCGGTAGATGGACTTTGCTGCTTGGGATGTGAGGCCTTGCTCACCAACTAGGCTGAAGAGCATGGTGAGTGTGGCTGGGAGGAGGCTCGTGTGACGCTCAAAGTACTCTGTGTAGTGCTCTACTAAAGAGACGCAAGTTTGGCGAACTCGATGTGGTATTTCAGCACCATCAGTGCGCAACCTAGTGAACAACGAGGAGGAGAAGACTGAATGAAGCGCTTCATCTGTCTGCGCATCCTCCCTCACACAATCAGCAAGTGAAGCGAGGCAGAATGCGGCAGCTTCCAATCGTGCCCAGGCTGACTCATTCAGAGCTGTCACCATAAGATTCGCAAACGTGAACACAAGCTTAGGCCCGGTGAGTGCAAATGTGGACTGCAAAAGATCTGCGACCTCCTTTCTGGCATCACTAAAGCCTACTCGGTCGGCTGTGTCCCACTGACTAAATTCTTGCGGAGGAGGGAAGCAGATTTTTTGCCAAGCGTTGGAGACGGCCTGCAAGACACATGCGAGAGCCGCCTCCTCCCACGAACCGGGGGCTTTATCGCTTGAATCAAGTTCGTCGGTCAGAGTCTCGGCATACGTTGACCAGAATTCGAGGGCTGGAACGAAAATTTTGTCTTCAACAGCTGGATAACCCTCAGCCGAGAGTAGCCCACAGATACAACGTAGTAAATTACGGCTCTGTTCATCGCCACTCCGCATGAGCCTATCAATCCTAGCCTCACCGAATGACAAGAGAAGCTGTCCGAATTGAAATGACTCAAAATCAAAGTCACCCTGAATTAGCTGCTCATACCGCTGTTGGGACCACTGGCTGCATAAGATCTCCGTAAGCGCATTGTAATGCTCTTCAACGAATAGGGCAGGGAAGTTTGTAAGAACATCCACTAGCGTTTCGACGGCTGTGTCTGATGCGCCATCTACTGACAGCAGATCAATGACCATTGCCAGCAATGGCCTCAATGAATCCATGAAATACTTGTCCCGGGCAGATGTTCTTTGTGAGAACCAAATCCATGCCTAGGTGAAATCGTTAATTTGTGAAACTGCGGCGGCCTCGCAAATGCTTGATAGCGTTCCCAATAACGACCTTCATCTTACCTGGAGACATTTGATTGATTCCTCGTGTATTCTATGGCTAGATGCGGACTGTGAGAGGGCTCTCAGCATTAGAGCAACAGCTGCTGGCATGCTGTTACGTAGAACGTCGTACAAACCAGCACTAGGAATGTTAATGAGACTCCTCCAAGAATCATGAAATCAATGCGACTCACTTCTTCCCAGAATTGAGATCGAGTTTCGAGGCGTCCTCAATGACGTTTTCTACTACCCAAAGCGCCGCTTGAATCTGAATTGGGCCCAGAGACTCTAAAGCAGAATGAAAATCTGGTTGGGGGCTGTCGGCTGGTGGCACATTTACCTGCCCAGAAGCAAGGCACACAATAAGGTGGTGGATATAGTGACTCCAAAGTGTATGGAACTGCATGAGGAAGGTTGCCAGTGCCGATGCGAGCTTTCTAGTTACGAGAGGAGAGTTTCCAGAGGAGAGTGACTGCAGATACCATCCGATCAAATTCATGAGGAGCTCTGCCGCGTCATCATAGCTCAGAGACTTGCTGCCCAGGAGTTAGTTCAGGGAATGCCCAACGGAACGGGGAGTGCCGCTTACCTCTCGGTGTTTAGCTTGACTATAATGATCAGGGCTCCATGAAACTTGACTTTCTCGTCTGGACGAGATAGCAAGTCGCGAGCCAAAGACCAAGCTAGTGGTGAGCTGTGCAGCTGCGTGAGGGTAGCCTGTGTGGCTGCGATATCCTCAGGATTAGCTGGCTGGTACAGCGATAAAATGAGCTAAGAGCGACGTTAGTTGCTGGTCATCATGCTGATGCATCATTTTCTCTCGAAGCTGCTTGGAGTGAGAAATTAGGAGAACTGGTAACTGACAGACTCGACATGATCAATATTGAAAGGCGTCGCGGATTGATTGTTCAGTGCCATGTCTGTATGTATGTTAGCTTTACTCTGGTACAAAAATGAGATTGCTTCTACCTGGCTACTGGAAGTTTCTATCCTCGCGTTGAAAAGCACTTCTCTCATGCAGATGCCGGTCAAACTTGGTTGGGCGGTTGAGATAGTTAAAGTATCTCAGGGTGAGATCACAAAGACCATGGCATGGAAAGAGGTTGAGTGTGCGTGGCGCAAAAATAGTTCTTGGTGGAGAGCGAGACCGCCCTTTTCTCTTTGCTATGGGTGACTGTGAAGTGGTATATATTGCCCGGGCATAATTAGCATCGGGCCTTGGTTGTCTTTGTCTGACAGAAGCTGGATACACGCATGTTTTGGAATAAGAGGGCGAGGCTTCTATTCAGAGTGGTGTGTACTGGAGAGCCAGCTGAGGGTATCGGTCGCTTGGGCGGCTTGAATGAGAAATTCCGGCCAATAGTAGCAATGTTTGATATCGAGATACTTCAGCATTGTTAGAAGCGCGATTTATTCTTTTTCGTTTTAAGACACGTTGAGTAGTAACACTTACCTATACCTAGTATTGCCACTGCTGTGACTTTGCTGTTGATGGATGTAGAGGCGGCCTTAACGATCCGTGGGAGCAATAATCAATTCAAGAGTTGATTGGGCGACCAGTTCGAGTGTTGACTCTAAGACGGTAGCCAAGTTGAAGATGCCGCGTGCTGTGGTTCAGTGCAGCCTGCTGCCCTTTCTTGGATGGTCTGAGGTCAAAGTCCTGTCTTGGCTTCAATTGTCCTGTCCTCACAACTTGAATGTCACAGTGAGGGATTGATCCATTAAGTTCAAGTTCAACTCCAAGTGATGGAAGGTACTACCTACTTAGTAGTACCTACCTTACTACTAGGAGGTAGTGGGGTAGGTACCTCCGTACCGCCTTCCCTCGAATGGTGCCCCGCCCCTGTGACTGCGGATCATGATTCAAGCTCAGCTCATCAACGACCCGTCGCCATTTCAAACTCTGCATTCTCCTCACTCTTCACCAAAGTAATTCATCATCGTCTTCCTATTAGGATTGCTGATGGGTCAGGTCAATTGATTTCAACAACAGCTTGCGGAATACACTAGGTAATTGTGAACGACCAAACAAGGGCGCTGGGGGTAAGTTTGATTACACGAGCTCGTGACATAGCTCCATTCTCCCGCAATAGCTCGCAAATTTCTGGGACCTTCTTATACCGGATCTTTAACTGATCCCTGTCGAAGTAGAGGCTGATCTTGCATCCTCAGCCTATTTGCGAGGCCTTAAAGCCCATGACCATACGCCTTGCAGGCCAGACTCTCTGTCTCAACGTAACGCGGAGCCGCCGCAACATACTATTGGCATTCACTGCAAGAGCGTACTCACCCCTTGTCGACAGAATGGACAAGGTAGACACTACTGCCCGTCTCTCCAAATTGAGGGCTTTGATGAAAGAGCGCAATGTTCAGATCTACGGTTTGTCCCCGCCACCCCTCATCGACCTCTGACCCCTGGGAGAATGCTTGCCTGACAAATCCAACCATAACAGTCGTCCCATCTGAAGACAACCATTCTTCCGAGTACATTGCTGCTTCTGACTCTAGGCGAAGCTTCATCTCCGGTTTCACCGGTTCCGCTGGAGTCGCTGTTGTCACGCCTGACTCTGCCATTCTCTCCACTGACGGCCGCTATATCATCCAGGCAACCAAACAGCTAGATGACAACTGGACTCTGCTGAATTCAGCGCAGCCAGACGCCCCAACTTGGCAAGACTGGTCAGCTGAGCAGTCTGCGGATGGCAAAAATGTTGCCGTCGATGCGTCCCTACTTGCTTCGTCCGCGGCCAAGAAGCTGCTCGAGAAAATTCACAAATCTGGCGGTGCTGACCTCATTCCCCATGAGGATAATCTCGTTGATCTTGTCTGGGGAGACGAACAACCTCTTCGGCCCCGTGAGCCTGTTTTGGTCTTACCCGAGTCCATAGCAGGGCAGCCCGTGAAGGAAAAACTGCATGATTTGCGGCAAGAGATTGCCAAGAAACAAGGTGCCGGCTTTGTTGCCTCCATGCTTGACGAGATTGCTTGGCTCTTCAACTTGCGCGGTAGCGATATCCCTTACAACCCCGTCTTTTTCTCCTTCGCTGTAATCACAGCGGAAGAGGCTACGCTTTACATCGACGATACCAAGCTGGATGATGCTTGCAAAGCCCATCTCGCTCAGAACAACATCAAACTGAGGCCTTATGACACCATACTAGATGATGCAAGAAATCTCCAGGCGAATGTGACCGTGAAGAACAAAGATAAGAGCAAGGAGGCGCACCAGCGCTTACTTCTTTCTAACCGGGGCTCATGGGCGCTCCAGCGAGCTTTGGGAGGGGACGAAATGGTTGACGAGATTAGAAGTCCCATTGGAGACGCTAAAGCTGTGAAGAACACTACGGAGCTCGAGGGCATGCGAGCGAGTCATGTTCGTGACGGCGCTGCTCTCATCGAATATTTTGCCTGGCTTGAGGATCAGCTAATCGCCAAGAAAGCGGTTGTTGATGAAGTCCAAGGAGCTGACAAGCTTGAAGAGCTTCGCTCCAAGCACGATCACTTTGTTGGCCTCTCCTTCCCGACAATCTCTTCTACGGGACCAAAGTAAGTACCAGCTTCCTTGATCCCTGGTTGGCTCCAGATTTCGACGGGAAACGAACCAACGGTTTTAAACTGCCTTCAATTGTTAGGCTCACAAACTAATCATCTTGGAAACAGTGCTGCCGTTATTCACTATAAACCCATCCGCGGCAATTGCTCGATGATCGACCCCGACAAGATCTATCTCTGCGATTCGGGAGCTCAATATACCGATGGGACAACAGATGTCACTCGCACTCTCCATTTCGGGAAGCCAACGGACGCTGAACGTGAAGCTTATACCTTGGTTTTGAAAGGCAACATTGCTCTCGATTTGGCTGTCTTCCCAAAGGGCACAACGGGATACGCTTTGGATTCCCTCGCTCGCCAGTATCTATGGGTATGTTACAGCGTAATTTCCCTTGCTAATTCCAGAGGCTAATGATTTCTAGCAACATGGCCTCGACTATCGACATGGCACTGGTCACGGTGTAGGCTCCTACTTGAATGTTCACGAAGGCCCCATCGGCATCGGTACTAGGGCACAGCATGCCGAGGTTGCCTTGTCATCAGGGAACGTTCTTTCCAATGAGCCGGGATACTATGTAGAAGATGGTTTCGGCATCCGTGTTGAGAACATTATTCTGTGCAAGAAGGTGGAAACCAAATACTCGTTTGAGGAGAAGCCATTCCTCGGATTCGAGCACGTCACGATGGTTCCTTATTGCCAGAACCTCATTGACAAAAGCCTCCTGACGGACACTGAGAAAAAGTGGCTCAATGACTACAATGCGGAGATATTGGAGAAGACGAAGGGTTATTTTGAGAAGGACCCCTTAACGCTGGCATGGCTCACCCGAGAGACTCAGCCAATTGAGTAGTGGTATTCAATACAAGCAGAAACTACAGACGTACAAAAGCTGCCAGTGCGAAAGTCATAGTGAATGATGCCGTCAACCATGGCTTTTGCTCAACAGTCGGCCACCAAGAACTCCCTTTCACGAGCCGCTTGACGCCCAGCATCTGTGGAAGATCTATACCGTATCGTGATGCAAGCTGACGGCAACGATGAGCACAGTCCAGTGGTTGTATATAGGGAGGGGAGAAACGAACAAAAACGGCGAAAGCGACAAAGCTTCCTAAAATGACCAGTGTCCGAGAGAAGACTGCTACTATCAATCCAGCACAAAATCCTGCGCAAGTAGTGTTAGTGCCAGGCTTGTCTTATGGATCCAGGGATAGAGGATGTGGACTCAGGAACCACTTACCCGAAATGCTACCTGTAGATAGCTGCTGTACCATTCGGGGCGAAACTTTATTGTGAATCGGTGCCACTGGACGCCGCATGTTTACTGTTGTTGAATCGCTATCGAGCCGGATCATCGGGGATCTCAAATAGTACAGGGTGCTGGCGCAAGCGGCAGGCCCAATGCCAGCTGCAACAAGCCGCGCTGTCCTACGGAGTCCAATCGTACGAGACATGTCTGGATCATGAATGGTGAGTAGTTTTGTTGAGTGAATAAAGAAAAGAATTCACAGTGAGCGACGTCGTGATGATCATGTGGTAAGGGGTTATTACGTCAGGGATAACTTGACGCTACTGCTGTGATAGTTTTTAGTACGATTCTTGGGCCACAAGTGATGCTGTTGTATTTCAACCAAGCTGTAAATTCTAATTCCACTATTGAGGGTCCGGATATGAATTTCTGTGGTATCTAGGGGCACATCAAAGTAGCAGCTAATATACTTGAAGTTTCATTCATTCACTGTGGGTAGTCACTTTCAAAGTTGTCGTGGAATTAATGAACTGTCTTAATCACCACACCGTATACGAAAAAAGAGGCGAATCCCAGGAAAATTCTGGTCTCCTCGCAAACAGTAAACGCGCTGGCATATTCGAGGTATCATAAAATGAAACGCCGCAAGACTCCAAGCTACCGAACCCTTCCCACCGCCCGCTCGTGATACCCCTTGCTAACCGAGAGAAAAATGCAGAAACGCCAAATGCCAATAGGAATTATATATCCCCGGATGAACAGCTTCGTCAACTTTTCCCGTCAGTTGCATCAGCCTAGACCTCCTTGTATACCCCGGATTCGTCTTGCAAGTTGAATGTCTTTCTTCATAACCGTAACTCGTTTCGCATGGATGGCGCACAGGTTGGCGTCTTCGAATAAGTAGACGAGATAAGCTTCAGCAGCTTCTTGCAGCGCTTGTAACGCTTGGCTTTGCCATCGAAAGTCCTTGTCCTGCGGTCGGCAGCGCATACCGATTTCGCGACACTGGCCATGCGTTGTTAGTCTGACTATGTGGTTTTATGGCGCGCAACAACACTTACTAAACGGGCGAAAGGAAGCTTTTGAACTAATAGTTTGGTGCTCTTTTGGAACTTCCGGATTTCACGTAACGCGACAGTGCCAGGGCGATAGCGACGCTTCGGGGGTACGTAAAGAGGATCTCCCACTATGAAGTTGTTAGTCAGGGTGCCATGGTTTCCAGAGATCGTTCGAGCTCAGGTCCCGTACTTTGGATATCGCCCGGACGGGGTTTCCAGTTCTTTGGTGGGCGCGTTGCATACTCTCCGTCTGATGGGCGCCAGCTTTTCCTCGGTCCCTTTTGCGCTTGCCCTCCACCCGCTGGGCGCTTTCCACCTGTCGGTCCAGCCATTGCTGTCTAATTTGGGAACGATCGTTAAGAACAAAGTCGCGCGATTCGGGAAAAAAAAAAGAAAAAGATATATAAGGTCCTCAGTACGTGTGGTGGAAGGTGAGCGGCGCTGCTAGGAACGAGAAGAGGGCATTCAGCCTAGGAGGCAATAGCGACTTCAAACAATTGCGCAGGAAACGGGTCGTGCGAATCAGCGAGTTTGACGCTCTTTACGCGTTGTGCTTCCCAGCCCCGCGTTTTTGTAATTGGTTGCAGGGTGACGGTAGGCGCCACAATACCAATCTCAGCCACTGAAGGGCGTTTCTTCAAGCAAGGCCTTGCTTACCTAAGAAGTCGGTAGCAAGCAGTGCCTATGGCCCAACGTTGGGACAGGTGAGGTACGCTAGGAAAGTACGCCCAGGTGGAACCTACCCGATTTAGCAGCGCCTACTCTACCGGTATTACTGGCCTTATCGAAACCAATGGCCACGTTCACCAACTCAGTCAGCGTGCTGGTCATGACGTTGGATTTATTTCTTGCTCATTGACGCGACCACACCAAGGTGTCACTATCCATACTCTCGAACGTCTAGCTGTCTATTTCGAATACTTGACCCCTACCATCAACGGAATCACACATCAATATGGACCAAGTTATGGACGGCGGGCGTTTGCCCCTCGAGGCGTGGTTCTGGGAAATGCCGATATGCACTCGATGGTGGACTGTAGCCACGATCCTCACCAGCGCACTGGTTCAATGCCACATGGTGACACCTTTCCAGCTCTTCTACAGCTTTAGGGCTGTGTTTGTGAAGTCTCAGGTGAGTGTCTTCCGATCGCAACAACTGTGCAGCGATGCTGATCATATACTATGCAGTACTGGCGGCTACTTACGACCTTTCTGTATTTCGGACCGTTCTCACTCGACCTCCTATTCCATATATACTTTTTACAGCGCTACGCTCGACTACTAGAGGAATCGTCTGGACGATCGCCGGCGCATTTCTCATGGCTCCTCGTCTACGCCATGGCGAGCCTCATCGCCTTATCACCCCTCGTCTCTATGCCATTCCTTGGCCACCCGTTGTCATCGACTCTGGTATACATCTGGTCACGGCGGAACCCTGAGACGAGGCTGAGCTTTCTTGGGCTGCTCGTTTTCTCGGCGCCTTATCTACCTTGGGTATTGATGGGCTTCAGCCTCGTCATGCATGGAAGTGTACCCAGAGATGAGATTATGGGGGTCGTAATCGGCCACGTTTGGTACTTCTTCACCGACGTATATCCTCCTTTGCACAACGGCTCGCGACCGCTGGATCCTCCTCGATGGTGGAGACGACTCTTTGAGGGGCGTTTGGATGATCAGTCCGGAGAAGGCGCGAACAATGACATTATGGTTGCCGGCCCTCGGGATATCGCAGCCCCCGAGATCGGTCACTAAGATTGAGCGACGACGACGAGAGCGCTTACGAACATAGTCGCGACATTTATAAATTTACTGGAGTTCTGGCATAAGCAACTGGCGTTGGAGGCAAAGATTGAGTGTATTGTATTGCTAGCGAACTAAATTCGGCACACGCAAAACTGTTTAGTAGGTCCTTTCGAAAATGGCATTGTAAATACTGTTCAGCGGTAACATGAGTACTATAACTTATAGTAGCTTTTGCATGTGACCTGCAAGGGATTGAACCACGTAACGCCTGCGTAATATATCAAACGAAATAACAGAAGTGCCATGGCAGCTAGCTTCAAGCTGCTTGCTGCCATTTAAAACGTGTTACTTATGTGACAAATGCCGTTTGGATGGTGTCATTAAAAAGTGACGCCGGTCTGGATAGTGCTGACCCAGTGACGTGCGAACGTGGCAAGAAGCCCCGCCCTCTCGGGACGCTCTGGAACTGGTAGTCTGCGAAACCTAAAGGTGCATTGCGAGCACTACAAATATGATGCCCCACGTAATTGACAGCTGCTGCCCAAGGTCCTGTCTTATAAATCCTTCCAGACACCTCTTTCATTCAGAAGTGTGCATCTCACTCCTATTCCCGTTTTTTGGCTACTATAATCAACTGCTACGAGTCTTCAAAGCATCACAATGAGAGCCTATCTGTACGATAACTTGCCGGTGAGCTCTACAACCCTTATACCACTCTTTTCAAGACAACTTTTACTGATTGCGCCATCGCTTGCAGGGCGACCAGCGCCTGCCACATGATTCTGGCAGGAATGTGGATTCTGAAGCTTTGCACAAGCTAGGAATTCTTCACTATCACTTCCCTGACATAGAGGATGTGAACAAGCTTGCAGCTGACCGTGGATACAAGAACCGCGACGAGATAGTTGTCTCACCAGATTCCATGGGTGACGCCTACGAGGAGAAGGTCAAAAACTTCTTCCATGAGCATCTGCATGAGGACGAGGAGATCAGATATGTGCGTGGCGGTCAAGGGTACTTTGACGTTAGGGGTAAGGAAGACGATTGGGTTCGCATTCAGGTCAACAAGGATGACCTGCTCATCGTGCCAGCCGGCATCTACCATCGCTTCACTACAGATGAGTCCAACGTAAGTGACAGGCTAGCCCAAAATGCATGAGTCGCTCGCTACGATGCTAACTTGATCCAAAGTATGTCCACGCTATGCGCCTCTTCCAGGAAGAGCCCAAGTGGACGCCTCTGAACCGCAGTTCCGATCTTGACGGAAATGCCCATCGCAAGGCATATGTTGAGCAATATCTGTCATAAAAGGCCCGATTTACAATGAGAAAGATATAAATTCATCGCATATGTTATCATCTTGCCATTCAGCTATTGACAGTGAATGCTTAGGAAAGGAGAGCCCTTGTAAAAGTCAAATTTCCGGTGTTGATGACAAGCTATATAATATGTGTTATAATATAGTTGCGGCTTGGTCAACCATGCGGTCAATTTAGAGCGACCAAAAATTCTCCCGAGCGTTCAATGACGGGCTGATCAGGACTTACGCGCCCATTAGAGGTAGTGGCCGAGATTGCCGGAAGCCAATGTCCGATGCACTCAACATTGACGGACCAAACGGAGTTGGTGACGGCTTCAATCATGCACGAGCGCCAAGAGCATGTTGCCCTTGAATCGATCGCATATTTAATTAGATGAGTTACCTTAGGTATATCAGACAGACCGGTGCTTCATAATAGTTGGCTCAGTTTGGCGGGGGTTATTATGCGTTGGACAATTAGGCGGATGGGCCCAACTGGGATACGACAACCCCGCTGTTTCTTCTCTCAGACACACGGGCTCTTGGTGCTGCCAATACCGCTGATCCCGCCTACTTTAATCTTCCTGGGCCAACAGTTTCCGCCATATCCGCTTGTGGCTCGAAACAATGCTCTGTTCTCAGTGCTCCAAGTCTAAAGATGAGCGTGGACGCACGGATTCCGTCTTCAGACCCGGCTGAGCCATCAGACAAGCCTAGGCTTGAGCTGCCCGCGAGTTGTGACCCTCCCGTTAACGGCGTTTCAAACCACCAGCTGGTATGGGTTGTAAGTTTACGATATACCTTCTTCAAGCGATGCTCAAAAGCTCATGATTATTCAAGATATTTGGAGGCACCGGCCACATGGGTCGTTCATTGGTGAAATGCGCGCTGTCGCGTGGCGATTTTGTGGTCTCTGTTGGCCGAGTCTTTGAGAGCAACACTCAAGACATGTCGGGTTCAAATAACAACCTCCTGACAGCAGAGTGCGATGTTCGCTCCCGCGAATCTGTGCTTCGGGCTGTCCAGCGTTCTCTCGATCATTTCGGGCGCATTGACGTCGTGGCCAATTGCTCTGGGTATGGTGTCATTGGCGCCTGCGAAGACCAGGACGAGCACGACTTGCGCAATCAATTTGAGACTAATTTCATGGGAACGGTACACATTATCCACGCCACTTTGCCATACTTTCGGCGACAGAGTGGCGGTCGGTATCTCATCTTCAGCTCCACATCAGGGGCTCTAGGGGTGCCAGGTCTTGGACCCTACTGTGCTACAAAGTACGCCGTTGAGGGTCTTATTGAGGCCATGCTCTACGAGACGGACGCTTTCAACATCAAAGCAACGCTGATAGAGCCGGGGCTCGTGAGGCGCGATGAACCAGAGTCCGCAGATAATCCCCTACCGACTTGGGGTCATTTCTTGATTAAACCCCCAAGCGAGAGCTACGCTCAAGCGACCTCGCCAGCACTCCACGCGAAAAGGATGGTGCAATGGCTGGGCGATCGCCAGCCCACGAGCGCCGTCAAATGTGCTGAGCTGGTCTGGCAACTTGCGCATTGTTCATACCCGCCACTCAGACTGCTACTTGGAAGCTATGCCATCGAGAGCATCCGAGATCGCATGCGGTCTGTGACTGAGGAGCTGGAGGACTGGAAACATCTCAACTTCCATGTCAATACTGAGGGCGAGCAAACTGGTCAGGAAGACACTCCTATAGCGGAAGCGACACTGGCAACTTAAATCAGGGCGGCGTATCAATGCGCTCCTAGTGATAAGCTTGTTACAATCGCTACCTGTCGATAACACGTTCTGGCCCGTAATACTGGCAGTGGGGGCGAAGAAGGGGAGCGGGATAGAAACGCAATAGAGTATTATGATTGGCCGCTGCTGTGCCCTCTTCTGACCGTGATGACTGGGTGGATTGAATAGTCCTAAGGGTGAAGAGGAATAAATTCGACGATTTAAAAAGCTATTAGCAGGAATTCAGTATGGCAATGTCTCGGGTTTGGCGTGCCCCCTTTTTGACTATGTCTGTGGCTGTTGCGCCCACCTCAAGTTGGATTGAATTAGACATGCCATGTGGCTTTTGTCATAGCCTAGATGAAGAGGTAAAAGGGAGAACACTGTCCATTCTAACTGAAACACGTCTTCCGAGAATCCGCTCTACCTGTTTGCATTGAATTCCTAGTGTAGATAAGGAAGGCATGCTCCAAGCTGTTAGTTGAGATCGCACCCTGAACGACAGTGACTAAGCAGCCAAGCGAAAATTTACTAGCCCCTGAGGGTCAATAATTGCCCCTGCAAGCCGCAGACAGAAGCTTTTTAGCGTGTCCGATAGCGATCTCCCAGACTCGGACGCGTCTAAGCTTGATGTGGTCACTTTTATTCTCCCATTACTTTTGCGATCGACAACGACGATAGGCAAATGAGGCTCACCGCGCGCAAAGTCGCTTCCGCTCGCTAATGTTTTAACTGCGATTTGCGATCCATTTTCACGCCATATTTGCGATTTTTCTTTGAAAATAGAAAACAGGAGACCCTGCATCTTTGTCGAGAATCTGTTCCAGAACATCTACTTTCTTACACATCACGATCGCGAACCAACGCCATGTCCGACAAAAA
The DNA here is from genome assembly GCA_022814615.1 of Waltergamsia citrina. Classification (NCBI taxonomy): domain Eukaryota; kingdom Fungi; phylum Ascomycota; class Sordariomycetes; order Hypocreales; family Bionectriaceae; genus Waltergamsia; species Waltergamsia citrina. The sequence goes on along the minus strand of JAKLNE010000016.1, from coordinate 462,178 downwards.
GAACGAAGACTACGTCGTGCGAATGCCCCAAGGGGGTGGCTACGACGAAAAGGCTGCCTTCATGCCTAGATCGGCAAGATCGTACGGCGGGTCAGGGCCGTCAATGATGCAGTCCATGTCGAAGCTCGACAATAGCCCTATAGTTTCGATCCTCGCCTACTGTGCATCATCTATCAGCATGACAATTGTCAATAAATATGTTGTGTCGGGTCAAGGGTGGAATCTGAACTTCTTCTATCTTACTGTCCAGGTAAGAGGCCTTCGGAGAAATCTCAGGAGGCGCGGACTAACAGAGATTTGCAGGCCATTGTTTGCATTGGTGCCATCACGATATGCAAGAATGTTGGTTTGATCAAGACGCTCGCACCTTTCGAGACAGAGCGCGCCAGGAAGTGTACGTTAATAAGGACCCTACCTCGGTCGGCGCACGTACACTAACGCTTTACTAGGGTTTCCGATTTCCGTCCTACTCGTTGGAATGATCTACACCGGTGCGAAGGCGTTGCAGTTCCTGTCTGTTCCCGTCTACACGATTTTCAAGAATCTGACCATCATCGTCATCGCATACGGCGAGGTGCTGTGGTTTGGTGGCAGCGTAACACCCCTGACTCTGCTCTCCTTCGGACTCATGATCGTCAGCTCGGTTATAGCCGCATGGGCTGATATTCAGAGTGCAGTTGCCGGTGATTTTGGTACCGGCGACTCGGCAATGGTGGTGTCTACACTTAACGCTGGTTATGCCTGGATGGGGTTGAACGTTTTCTGCAGCGCATCGTACGTTCTTGGCATGCGCAAGGTTATGAAGAAGATGAACTTCAAGGACTGGGACAGTATGTACCAAACTATCCCATGGAAGAGATGATGCTAACAAAGATTCAAAGCGATGTATTACAACAACTTGTTGACCATTCCTGTGCTCCTAATTAGTGGCTTGCTCCTTGAGGACTGGTCGGCCGCCAACATTTCCAGGAACTTCCCACCCGAGCTGCGCAACAGGATGATTCTGGGTATGATTTACTCTGGACTGGCGGCCATCTTTATTTCGTACTGCTCTGCATGGTGCATCCGTGTCACATCGTCAACCACATACTCTATGGTCGGTATGCTCAACAAACTGCCCATTGCCGTCAGCGGTCTCATCTTCTTTTCCGCTCCTGTAACCTTTGGGAGCGTTTCGGCCATCATCCTCGGATTCGTCAGTGGTATTGTCTACGCTTTAGCAAAGACAAAACAACAAAACGCCCCTAAGGACTCTCTTCCGACCATTAGGGGGGTTAGTGCCAGTTCGCAAAGCAACCGAGACGCAAACGCATAAGGGCAATAGCCAAGATTGAATTTGATAAGGAGTTATGCGGATAATAAAAAGAAATGGAAGTTCACGTCGGTCTCGCCAGAGCCTGAACTCGGACCGCTGAGCTGGGTACGACTTCCTTGCTATGAGGAAGAGACTTCGGATCACACATATGCTCACAGCCCAGCGAGTTCTGTCAGTTGTGCCCATATCAGTACAATGGCCTACTGAAACGGCCCGGTGATTTTGGTATGGGCCTTCGCTTACAGAGATGCATATGATGGAGAGTTGGAAAGCACATGATTCACGGCGTTCAAGTGCTCTAGATGAAACAAGGCCAACGCCATTTGTCTAGGCCTTCAATGAGTTATGGATAACTAGTAGCTATAGATTTCCAATAAATATACCAGCAGCAGGTACGTTCCATCTTTTCAGAGTTTAGAATTTGAAAACCTTGAAATTCAAGTATGGGACCTCAACCTTGCTTGCACCTTAGGGTTCGCAACTTATAACTAAGTTACTTGATCTTCTCGTGAAGCAATGTATTCAAAGCCCTAGTCAGCCGTTCGGACGAATGATCTGCATGGAAAATGTAAAGAGCCCTACCTATGACCAAGGCCTTGCATTGCTCACATCCACTGCCTAATTACAAGATCAAGCGGAGGCTCGCCGAAGGTTGGAGTCATGGGCAGAGATGGCTAACTGATAACATAAGAAATAGTGTATCATAAGCTCCCTATTATTTATGGTTATTTTCTGTTTTAGCTTACGTTTTCGCCTGTCAGTGTAAGTGTCAACCATCCTGCGGACCACCTAACGCCACAACTGCCCCGCGGTATAGAAGCCGTTTTCGCAGACCCTTAATTTTTTTTTTCCCTCTGCCCCTCATCGAAGTTCACCACATCTAGTTTTCCATACGCGGCAAATATATTGGCGACTACAACCAATTGACACTTCAAGCCATGGCCGATCTTCGTGTTCTGCTCATTGGGAATGGCGGCCGTGAGCACGCACTCGCTTGGAAGCTCAGCCAGTCTTCCCGCGTGTCTTCCATCTTCGCAGCGCCCGGCAACGGTGGCACTGCCACATGCCCTAAGGTCACCAATGTCACCACGGTTGCTGCCGACGACTATCCTGGACTTGTGAGCTTTGCCCAAGAAAATAAGATTCATCTTGTTGTTCCGGGCCCTGAAGCACCTCTTGTTGATGGCATTGAGGGGTTCTTCAGGCGGGCTGGTATTCCCTGCTTTGGTCCCTCGAAGGAGGCTGCTCGATTGGAGGGTAGCAAGACGTATTCTAAGGACTTCATGAAGAAGTACAATATTCCCACAGCTGTATACGAGAACTTCTCCGAATACGATCGAGCGGCCGCATATATCGACTCCATCCAACATGATGTTGTGATCAAGGCTACCGGGCTTGCGGCGGGGAAGGGTGTCATCATTCCTCAAACGAAGGAAGAGGCTAAGACTGCGCTCAAAGAGATTATGGTGGACAAGGTCTTTGGAGCTGCAGGCTCCGAGGTTGTCATTGAGGAGCTGCTTATCGGTGACGAGCTCAGCGTCCTCACCTTCTCCGATGGTTACGCAATCCGGTCACTACCCCTGGCCCAGGATCACAAACGCATCTTCGATGGGGATCAAGGACCCAACACTGGCGGCATGGGCTGCTATGCGCCTACTACTATTGCTACGAGGGAGCTTACCGAGCGCATTGATCGCGAGATCCTTGAACCCACTATGGCTGGCATGCGCAAGGAAAAGCAACCTTTCCGCGGTGTTCTATTTACAGGCCTTATGATTACTAGCTCCGGACCGAAAGTACTCGAATACAACGTGAGATTCGGCGATCCAGAGACTCAGACGGTTCTCCCACTCCTGTCCAACGATACCGACTTGTCCGAAATTATGCTAGCTTGCGCCAACGGCTATCTTGACAACTGCCACCTTAACATTGAGAACAAATACAGCGCCACTGTTGTCTTAGCTGCAGGAGGCTATCCCGGCTCATATGCCAAGGGAACCCCAATGGCAGTACAGGCACCTCCTCAAGGGAGCACAATCTTCCATGCTGGCACAAAGCTACAAGGGGATCAACTCAGTACATCTGGTGGTCGTGTGATTGCTATTAATTCGGTTGGAGAGTCCCTGAGATCCGCCGTGGATGCTGCCTACGCAGCTCTCTCAGCTGGGGCTATTCAATTCGATGGCATGTTCTACCGGAAGGACATCGCTTACCGCGCATTCCGCACTACGGACAAGGAGGCCATGACCTACGCTCAGGCAGGCGTTGATATCCAGGCTGGAAATGACTTCGTGGAGAGGATCAAGAAGGCGGTCGCCAGCACAAAACGTCCTGGTGCTGATGCTGAAATCGGTGGCTTCGGCGGTGAAGTTGACCTCTCTCAGTGCGGATTCCCCGGAAGCCCCGTCTTAGTCGGTGCCATCGATGGAGTGGGCACGAAACTCATGATTGCCCAGGCCATGCGGAAACATGACACTGTTGGCGTAGATCTGGTGGCCATGAATGTCAACGACCTCATTGTGCAGGGCGCTACACCCCTGATGTTCCTGGACTACTACGGCTGCAGCAAGCTCGATCCCGCCACTGCTTCGTCTTTTGTAGAAGGAGTCGCTGATGGCTGTCGTCAGGCAGGCTGTGCGCTTGTTGGCGGCGAGACGGCTGAGATGCCGGGCATGTACCAAGCCGAGGACTACGATGCTGCTGGTTGTGCCGTCGGTACCGTGACTCAGGAGGTCCGACTGCCCCGCCACCAGATCATGGCTGAAGGCGATGTTCTTCTAGGTCTTGCCTCCTCAGGAGTGCACTCTAACGGCTTCTCCCTAGTCCGCCGCATCATTCAAGCCGCGAGCCTTTCTTATTCTTCTCCAGCCCCTTGGGACTCAACTACGACCGTTGGTGCCTCTCTTCTTACACCCACGCGCATCTACGTCAAAGCTTTACTCCCCATCCTGCCCCAGATCAAAGGCCTAGCGCACATCACCGGCGGCGGGCTTGTGGAGAACATCCCACGTATGCTTCCCGAAACACTCTGCGCCTCCATCGATTTTGGCACCTGGGACGTTCTCCCCGTGTTTGGGTGGCTCAAAGAGGCCGGCAACGTTGCCCCATCAGAAATGGTGCGCACCTTCAATTCGGGCGTTGGGATGGTCATTGCCGTGGATGCTGCTCAGGCCGAGGCAGTGGCTAGCTCGCTTTCTGCCGCTGGAGAGAAGGTGTCCAAGCTGGGACAGCTTGTTTCTCGTCCCCAGGGTGGAGAGGGATGTGTGGTGAACAACCTGGCATCATGGTAAGGTAGCCTAGGTGAGAGTAATAGCAGCAAGGACAAAAAGGGATAAGGAAGGATTGTTATATCTATAGAAAGGAAAAAGGCGTTATTTTGGCGTTTTGAATCTTGTCAATAAAGAAGAAGTAAGTATAAAGAAAGTTTAAACGAGAAATACAAGGCGTGGACACATGAAGTCCAATGCTAAGATCTGAATGAATACTCAGACAAATTCAAGACTTAGTAGCAGCATAATTTGTTTATTCACACAATTATCATTATTATCCTCCTCTTCTAATAAGACAGTATTGGGAAAAAAAGAGTAGTTCCCTGATCATACATGAGGAGCAAGCAAAAATATAAAAATAAAAAAAAACATACAACAGCGGGTATTCGCTGGTCGTCACCGACCCAACTACTAATCCACCCCTTAGTGGCTTGACTCTGGGGGAGCGGACGGGACCCCGTATTTTCCACTAGGTATGGTCGTATGTACAAGCCTAATATTTAGTTGAATATATATACTAATTCCCTTCATCAAAACTTTGACGTGGTCCCCTTTAGTCGTATAACACTTCGAGGCGGTCAAGACCATCAGCTATGGATAATTTTCCATAAAAGACCTACTATGCCAGTGGGACGATGAATTTTCTCCAGAGAAAGCACTATGATATCCTATGATCTAAGTCTAGCATTTCTCACACTACTCCGTCTTACCTCATGACAAGAACTAGAACAAGCAAAGGCTTGAATATAGACACTGCTGGGCGCCAATCATCAACCAGGGTTGAAGCCATGAGGGGCAACGAACAAGCCCTGAGGTTGGACAAGAATTAGCAGTAGGTAGGTACAAGAGTACCACTAACTTCACCAGCCACAGCACACTCCAATCTAACCCACTACCTAAACCTCGTCTGCAAAGCTGCACGTTATTGATCCACCTGATCCAAGGGCCCCATATCGATCTTCAGCACAATATTTCTGTACTGTCCTTGATCGGCGATAAAATGGCGTAAATGTCTCCTATACCACCTGTCTCTGCTCTTACCTTTCCCACGCATCTGTTCTCGGACGGGAGGACAGCGGTCATTTAGCGATGATAGCCTCGTTGCATCGGGGTGAGTTTCTGTGTTTCGTTTCGATGGCCCGTGGCAACGAAACGTTCGTCGGCAGCTAACAAATTTGACGTCATGAAGTCTTTGAGACCCTCTCAGGCAAGCTAGGAGCTTCACCGGATGAGCGTAAGTACAAGATCGGAAATTCAACGCTGCAAGACAGGTCTCTGTTCCAAATTTTGGCTGACTGCGTACTTTACTAGTCAAGCTAATCTTTTCTTTCTTGTCGTCCTACCCGCTCGCTGGGCTGCTCAAGCGCGTGCCTGATGCACATCCACAGAGAAAGAATCTCTTCAGTATCTGGTATGACTACGGGCCCAAATGAGCTATTGAGAGATCTTCCATATAATCCTCCCTCTTGATTACTGACATCTACCGCAGCGTATCTGTCTTCTACCTCATCGGCTTATTTGATCTTTATGATGGCGCCCTCACACTCACCATCGCCTCGGCAGGCTCCTACTGCATCGCCAAATTCTTACGGTCTAGCCCGTATATGCCCTGGATCGGCTTCATCTTCAACATGGGCTACATGTCCATAAGCCATATTTACCGGCAGATTGCTGACAACAGCTCAACGGCTACCGCGGACATTACGGGTGCTCAGATGGTGCTCGTCATGAAACTGAGCGCTTTCTGCTGGAACGTTGCCGACGGCCAACTGCCTGATGAAGGCCTCTCTGACTTCCAGCGCGCTAGGGCATTGAAAGAGCTGCCTTCGCCCATTGACTTTGCTGGTTACGTGCTCTTCTTCCCAGCCCTCTTCGCAGGACCTGCGTTCGACTATGCTGATTATCGTGGCTGGATTGATACTTCCATGTTCGACGTTCCCGCGCAGGTCGACCCAGCAAAGAAGCCCCCCGTGAGGAAGAAGCGCCGCATTCCACGCAGCGGAACACCTGCAACTTGGAAGGGAGCACAGGGTCTTGTGTGGATAGCCTTGTTCATGCAACTATCAGGGCCTTATGGCTACGAGCGCATCATAAACGATTCGTTTATGAACTACAACTTCCTGCGCCGCGTGTGGATGCTCTACATGAGCGGTCTGGTTGCCCGCTTCAAGTATTACGGAGTCTGGTCTTTGACAGAGGGTGCCTGTATCCTCGCTGGCTTAGGTTACAATGGAGTTGATGCAGTAACGGGAAAAGTGTCCTGGAACCGCCTCCAGAATATCGACCCGTGGATGGTCGAGACCGCACAGAATCCTCGAGCTTTCCTTTCGGGATGGAACATGAACACCAATAACTGGCTGCGAAACTATGTCTACCTAAGGGTGACGCCGAAAGGGAAGAAACCAGGCTTCCGGGCCAGCATGATCACCTTCTTTACGAGCGCTCTATGGCATGGTTTCTATCCAGGATACTATCTATCATTTGTGCTGGCAAGTCTTGTACAAACTGCAGCAAAACGTGAGTCCCATAAGTCTATACGAGCCTTCCTCAGGAACCGCACATATACTGACCTGCACGCTTGACTGTAGACTTCCGTCGACACGTCCGTCCTTTCTTCCTAGAACCCCTTACGGGCAACCCTTCCGCGAAGAAGAAATACTACGATGCCGCATCCTTTTTAGGCACTCAACTAACATTCGCTTTTGTCGTCAACCCCTTCTTAATCCTCACCTTTACCGATTCTTTCCGCATGTGGGCGAGGGTGTACTTCTACGCTTTGGTATGGACCGTCGCTACGCTGGCGTTCTTCGCCTCACCAGGCAAGGCTTGGCTGAGGAAGAAGCTGGAAAGCCGCCAAGGCAGGGCCAATGCACGCATGGTTCGCACTATCAGCACGGATAGCTTGCACGGCGGCCAGCCCATCTTGGGTATCTCTAAGGATCTGGAGGGAGACATTAATGAAGCTATCGAGGAGCTGAAGGCAGAGGTCGAAGCTCAGAAGAAGAAGGAATAAGGAGACAGCGAAGAGATGGGCATTGGTAATCAAGAGGAAACGGGATACAGCGACGAAGCCAACAATTATCTAGATGTAATCAAAGCATCCAATGGGCAGTTCAACATTCCCGAAGCGAAGGGACAGCACAAGGACCAGCATCACTCGTCATCATAATCAAGAGGCACAGCAAGCAAGCAAAGGAAAACAAGAGGTGTCAATAAATCCTACATAAGTCATTATATCTTAATCTTTGAACCATTAAAACAAGTCTGAAGTGTTTTGCCAACTGGTCATAAAGTAGTATCTTTGAAAGAGGACGCCCCTTCATTTAAAGTCGTCATCGTGCTGCCCATTTCTTATATGCGTCAGGTCATGAGCGGAGGGCGGAAAATGTACAAGGAAAAAAGCTGAAAGAAAGTTGGAAAGAGGGTGGGTGTTTGTGTATGTTGTATGTCGTGTGACGAAGTTGGTTTTTCTTTAAAAAATCGCAAAGCTCTCGTTGTAATCGTGAAGAGCAGACAAGGTAATTCGTTCGTAAGATGTGTAAATCGAAATTTGCTGAAAAGCTAAGAAGGATTGGATCATCCAAATTCGGCCGTCTTTTTGGGAAGGCGTGATATGATCGGGGAGCATGCAGCTAGGGGCGATGCAGAGGCGGGCCTTTTAGGAACCCCATTGCTGCGTCGTCCCTAGGACTACCAGGGCAATCACAGCGCCAAGTACGAGAAGCCCAACGATGGACATTCCCCGATTAAGGTTTCTCCACCACCTGGCGCTGTTGTATCGCATCGCCTCAAGCGTCAGCATCGGCTCGGTGGGCTGGGCTTCAAGGTCCGGATTGCTGGTACTTGGAGTTTCTGCCATCTCGGGTTGAACCTTGGGCGGCAACGGCAGGAAAGCCGCAATCATCCAGGCTATCAAAGAATGTTAGTGACTTAGTCGGCCCAGATTGTAGACCTAGGCCAGAACTCACCGAATGGAATCATGAAACCAATGACGAATAACACAACTTGCTGGTTGCGGCGCCAGTCGAAACCGCTCTGCGTGGACCATATGGCAGACGGGGGATCCCACATGCTGTAGCGGCTGGCACGGCGGTCTCGGCGGAGATGGGGAGACCAGATGCTCGAGGTTTGCTTTCTAACACCGCGGGCGATACTACGCACGCGGCTAGGAGCAGCAGACGGCGGTGGCTGAAGCTCCTCCAATCGATCGGATGCTTCTGCTTTCTCGGATTCCCCGTCCGGTCCGGCTGTGATCTCGTGTGGTCGTCGCCGAGGGTTATTGATTGCCGAAGTAAACCGCTCTGCGCTGGAGGTGCGATGCAGGAAGTTGTGGTTAAAGGGTGCTTCGTTGTACATGGAACCATTGTACAGCGAGCGCAGGGACTCCGAAGAAGCTTGAGCGAGGAGAAACCGACGGTCCTCACTTCCGTAATAGAGACGAGCCCAGGTAGGCAGAGAAAAGGGGTTGATGCTGCGGTTGCTGCCGGAAGAGCGCAAGATTCGGTCTGAGTTGTTAGAGACAAAGCTCGCGAGTCGTGTGCGGGTAGGGCGAAGCTCCTCTAGATCGGCCAGGCCATCACCGTCCTCATCGTGGTCTCGAATAAGTCGCATTTGTCCGTATTGGTCTCGGCTGGCGGTGCGATTGTAGCTCGTTGGTGGGCGCTCGGGAGATGCCGGAGCATTCATTTGCTCATCAAGGCCAGCCAACGAAGACGACATGCTAAGAAGATTTCTGCTATGGAGGCTATGGAAACCACTGCTCCTTCGATCGGCAGACGAAAAGGGAGACATTGAACGAGAAGGCGCAGCGCTGCCACCCTCGCTCTCGGACATGACAGTAGACAAAGGTGCACTCCACTGGTGCTGGTATGGTGCCGTTGTGTTCGCAGAGCTGGGACCAGCTTCCCATGGATTCTGTCCCTGCGAAGGCCCCTGGTTGGGGCCGGAAGATTGACCGGCGGCAAACAGAGCGCGTGTCGCTTCCTGGCTCAGGGACGAGCCATGGGAGGTGAGGGAACCCCGGCGGATCGATTCGCGAGATCTTGTCCTCATGAGGCTTGAACGATCGAATGATCTGTGTTTGACCGGCCTTAGCGGAGCGACGACGAGGCTCTCCTGAGAATATTGTGACCTCAAGGGGCCCCTGTTGGAAGCCAGCGTAGAGGGAGAAGCCGAGGGCCCGCCGTAGACGATGTAGTTGGCGTCGCTATCATTGGTAGGGGGCCTAGGAAGGTCGGAGAAAGATTGATTGGATGATGATGATGATTCGGCCAGGATCTGGTAGTTGGATTGAGGAGAAGAGGGCAGTGCACTGCTTTCCTGGTCGACCGTCGTTTCGCGACGGTAAGGGGCAACGGGAGAGCTTTCGCCGTAGATCTTGTAGTTCGTTCTGTCGGATAGGGTTGAATCGGATTCGGAGGTCTGAAACGATCCTTTTTGGGCGAGCTGATGCGACGCAGACACTTCTCTGACCTTGTCCTCTGGCAATGTGGGCAAAACATCCTCAGGTGACGAAGGCGCCGAAGCAGGCTGCTTGCCCTTGGACTCCGGCGTCCTGTCCACCTTGCGAAGGCCTCCCCTCATGCGGGAGGAGTAGCCGGGCGATGTTGGAGCTTGATGTGAGGTAGTCGGTAACGCGGTAGGTGAAGAGGCTGAGCCGAAAGAGAATCGACGTTCGGCGTGTGGGGTCAGGGGCGAACTGGAACGATCTTCGACAAGGAAAACGTTGGACGAAACGCGACCCCATGAACTGCTTGGAGTCGTGGAGTGTAGAGCAGAGCCAAAAGACCCAGCCAGTGACGAACGAGATGTGTCGGATTGAGGGACCAGTGAGAAAGTTTTGTCGGAGTTTATGCTAATAACTCTTTTTGGTCGATTGGGAGAAATAGGAATTGGCGAAGACGCTCCGCTCTCGACACTAACGTTGTCGGTATGGACCGAGAGATTGGGTGGTGATGATTGCTCAGAACCTGGTAGGTCTGAAACGCCGGATTTGGCCCATGCCTCCTGGCCAAAATCTTGGATGTAACCCTGCTCAAGCTCAACATTGGGCCGTGTGGGTGTCTCCAAGGGCGACGAGGAGTGAGGCTGATATGGAGAAGAAGTGGCATCGTCGGCAAAAGAGACGGGGCGGGATGAAGTTGGGGTAGGTCCATCGGAGGCTATGCGTGGAGGACTGTAGGGCACGACGCGAATCTGGAGCTTGTCGTCTTGCTGTTGAGGATGGGATTCCCACTGAGAGCTTAAGCCCTCATGCCGAGGCGGCCGTTGCGAAGAGTGAGGCGGCGTCCCCGACATGGTCAGCGAAAACGCCCTAAGCGTTTAAACCCAGAAGCATCCCGTCAATTAGTGTTACAAAGCCAATGGGCAACAATTATCTGATTTGCTCGATGCCGGGATATCAGTATCCCGAGTTCCGCCCCAGAAGAAAAAGTACAAGTCGAATTTCTCGAATTTCAAGTCGTTGGAAAATTGAGTCCCTTTCGTTTATCGTATCGTAATCGCACGTGCAGTAGGATGGTTGGTGTTCCTGAAGTGTTCTCTTCCGTAACGAGTCTGGTTCTTGGGAAAATTGTCTGCGTTCAGACGAGTGCAATCGTAGACGACTCCCGTTGCGGGCAATTTTGCAAGTATTCCAACCAAATCGAAGCTTGGTAATAGACTAGACGAGCAGGGAGTGACAAGAAAAGGTCAATTAGGCGTCAAAGCGTAATCATAAGCTGTTGCGAAATAGACAGAGAATACTGAGGCAAAATGGCCCCGGAATAAGCGATTGATAGAGCAAGAGACAAAGGTCAAGTCAAAAACGCAAAAGCAATAGTTGGTAGGTAGCAAAAGAGCGTCAAGAAGCGTCAGGTATTAGGTCCCAATGGGATAATGATTGGCAACGAGTGTATGAAGGAGTGTATGAACGAATGGCTGAATGAATGAATGAATGAATGAACGAACGAACGAACGACCTGAATGAGTGTGGTTGCGATAGGTAGGAAAGGGAAGAAAGAGAAAGAGAGAGAGGCTCGACATGCGGCCAGAATATGCACTCAGACGTAGCCGCAGCCGCAGCCGCCAGAGAGTACAGTACGAGTATCGACCTCCTTTGCAGACCAGACCAGACCAGTATTACTCGTATCCGTACAGGGGGGTTCCTAATGGCTGGGCCCGCGTGGGCGAACGATATTGAGGCCGTCTGTCTGGGCGTGGATGTGATCTGGACCGAAGGATAGGATAGGGCACAAGCAACGGACTCCAACAGACAATGTGACTAAAGCAAGGAACCACGACGAGAAACGGGGCGCGGTGGAGCTAGCGCCGGGGACGGTGAACTCAATTCACAGTTGGTAGTGATTTGGCCTTGGGAGACCGTGGGAGAAAGCTTTCCGCAAGACCAGTAAACGAAACGGAATTCAGCCGGCAGGTACCTCGCAGTAGGGGTGCCGTGGGGATGTCGTCGGGATGTCGTAAGGATGGGATCAAAGTACCACCCCTGACCCCTGCTTCGGGCCTTTGATAGATCAGTTGTGCTATTGAGATGCCTGACGATGCCCTTACCGCCCTTTCCACGGCCGTTGTTCATACTAAGAGATATCCCAGCTCAAGTATGAAAATGGTAATTAGGTGTTCGTAATGATTTAATTGTATGATGAGGACGCATTGTAGTTTGTCTATTAGTTATAATTAGAAGTCATCTCACAATTCGCATGAGCAGACTGGACCGTCTGATATTGATAGGGGCTGTGTGATAACGGTACGGATATCGCAGAAGACCGAAAGAACGGGAAGAAATTCTCTCTCTCAATCTCTCATTCTCAGAAATCAATTGTAGCAGAAGATGACGGTTTCTGAGACTCGTGGCTGCAGCTAGTGGCATATTACCTGATGCAGCAGGGTTTCTCCTGCAGTAGAGAAGGGGCCATTTGCTCCTGATAGGCGTACCTGGCACTGCCTAGGAGCCGATGCTGCACGCTTCAACGAGTACATGTACGCCTAGTCCAAGTGGCTATGGTCAAATTTTGGGGGGAAAAAAAGAAAAGCATTATTCGTGCCTCTTGTACCTTGTACGAGTTTGGTCAAACCCCCTTCTGGGGCAGCTCCCAATGATCCCCTCCATCGTGCTGGGAGCCCTGTGGTGATGCCACGTCAAGCCTGCTAATATCTTGTCTCTGGCCTCTGACACGCTCGAAAGCAGGCGTTCGTCAAGCCGGCCCCATGCAGGAAGCCTTCTTACTTGTAGTTGGACAATGCTCGTCGTAGAACATCCTTCAAGCGTCATCCACTCGAGGGCTCATTCCCAATCGTCTCCTACCCCTTTCCTGTTGTGGCCTAGCTTTCTGCAATCAATTAAAGTCCGCGTTGCATTCGCGTTTTGCAACGCGCCCATTCTGTCTGCAACTCCTCCTTATGGACACTCAACGTCGTACTCAAAGCTACTAATGTACAAGGACGGCAATAGAGACGCCCGGGATGATTTTGAATTTGGCGCTTGGTGTCTCGGTCTCGGATGTGTTGTTTGTTACATGTAGAACTTGCAGCCCTCCTTACTGTGCGGTTGCTGCCGGTCTCATTTAACCCTAACTGACGCTTTGGAGTTGCTGCGCGTCTCGCTTTGGCGGCAACTTTGCCCTATTACTCGTAGACCTGCATTGACGGCGCCTCCAGCTAAACAATAGACGCTTTCGGACCCAATCATTTCGGCTGAGCTCTGAAGGTGCTAGACAACATCATTTCACCTAAGTATTAGTTCCACGGTAGCGTATCTGAGTGCGCCAACAGCCCCGACAATAGCCCCAGGCCTCATTGTTCAACTGCTGCCAGTACAACAATAGCAAAGCTGGGATAGGGCTCAAGCAACAATGCCAATCCTCGGCCGAAAGCAGCAAATGTTCGGAGCCGTTGAAAACATAAGAGACTGAATCACTGTTTGGCTATTATTTTTTTGCTCAGGCACTCAAGCATTGCAACTTGGCAGTATAGGTCTCCGGTTTAATAGGTATTTCCGACAAGTTTATTCCTCAGCTAATAATAGTCAAGCACGCGCCTATTGTTTTGCTGCACTCCTACCCGGGACCGTCCCCATATCACACGTGCCGGTATCCTCCTTGAAGCACTTCAAGCTAGTCGTATTGAGCAATATCGCATCCAGGCCAGGAGGATAACGTCACATTGGGCCCAGCTTGCCGTCATGTCCGGATCTAAGTCAGAAGGTCTCACTGAGGCTCAGGCTGTTGGCCTCTTGGTGAGATCTTCCACTGCATGTCTTCGAAACTACTTGGCGCTAACTCTCATGATCAGCTAGCATACGGTCTTACCTATGTGCTTCCATTACATGTGTACCCAGCAGCGAGAGCATCGCCCAACCGATCCCGCGATGATCCGGCCGCTATTGCCGCCCGCATCCGCGCCGTCTCTTGCTCCACGGCCGCATCTTCCGTAGCCACCTTCATCTTGTTGTCCTCCCACCCAGCGGCCACCTCTGACCCCTGGCGGCTCATGGGATACTGGCCCATCGGCCTGGTTGAGACCGCCAAATCTCTACTTCTCACCGCGCTACTCTTTGCCGCTCCTCTCTATGAGTATCTTCTTGTTGATGGCGGCTGGCTTGAGTGGAGGAGCCTGAGCCCGCCGAGGGCGCTCTGGTCCAGCTGGCCAGCCTGGAGGAATCTTGTCGCTGTAAGTAAATCACATATACCATAAGTTGAGACGGACATGTCAAAGCTAATATGTACAATTTGCAATCCTTCAGGGCCCCATCACCGAAGAATGTCTATTCCGTTCCGCTGCTGTACCTCTGCTACTTATGGCCGGGCACAGTATGAGAAGCACCATCTTCCTCTCCCCCCTAGTTTTCGGAGTGGCCCATGTCCACCATTTCTACGAGTTCCGGATCACTCATCCCCAGGTTCCAGTCATGGCCGCAGTGGCACGCACTGTTCTGCAGTTCTCATACACGTATCTGTTTGGCATATACGCCACCTTCATCTTGTTGCGCACAGGGTCATTGCTGGCAGCCATTGCCGTCCACACCTTTTGTAATAGCATGGGCCTTCCGCGGGTCTGGGGTTATATGGAGCCTTATTGGTACTCTGTCGAGGAACTGTCAAGTCCGCCTAGCAGAGGAGTGAGGTGGCTGACGGCGTTGTATTATTTCCTTCTCCTGGGTGGTGCATGGGCTTTCAGCCGAGGTCTGTATCCCCTAAGCTCTTCATCAATGAGCCTAGCCAGCTTCTGAAATGGCATGGAATCCAAACGCTCACCATATGCTGGCACAAGCTTGAAGTATGAATATCAATATTGCCACGGCTAGTCTGCCCGAGACGGTGCGCACAGCGTAGTAGGCCTTATCTCCCTAGTAGCTAGATATCGATTAATCAAAAGCTGATTGCTGTCGGATATCCATGCCTAGGCCTGGCATTGACCCCGGCATGTGCAAAGGGAACTCGTCGTCTTCCTTGACTCGTCGCCGTTGTCTGAGCGAGCCTTGATCCCGCGTTTCCTCTTCAGCCGCTACCTCTTTCCGTGCTTCTTCCCGAAGGTCACGCCCAATATCCTTCCCTTTAGATCGGCCTACGGAGGCGCTTGACTCGGCCATGGTGTCGTCTGGCCCTCGGGTATTCTTCTTCCGAGGCCACATGCTGGGAAGAGCTATCTCCTGGAAACGAGGCTCAACAGCACGTTCGTCGAACCAACGATGCAGCCGCGCCTCCACCAACTGAGCGATCTTGGGCACATCTTGCAACCTGGAACGGCTCCCCAAGAGACTCCGGATAGAGAAATCTAGCCTGTAGTCGTCGAGAAAGCTGAAGGTCATCATAGTCGGTGTGGATTGCGATGAGTTGCTCGGGATGAAGGAGATAGATAATGTTCCACTGAACCTAACGATCGAAACCGATAGAGCAACAGGGAGAACGGCAGATAGTTTTTTCGGGTAATTCATCAGAAGTTTCGTTTCCACCGCTAGCGTCAGCATATCGCTCAAGTCCACATCCATTCGCGCCTGAAGGCGTGTGCCATCTCGAGCGGCTGTAGCTGGATCGAACTTCCTCCCATTTCCTAAGCTGAGACCATCCTCATCAACCGGAATGATACGGCAGTTGCTGAAGATGGGAAAATCTTCGCCTAAGCTCAGCTCCGTAACGCGAATTTCATCGACAAAGTCCGGCCTCGAGGTTCCGTTCAGGGCCTTGCTCAATGAGTTGAGGATAGCGTCATCATGCTGTGCATCGCTGCGAAACTGAGCGAGAGTTTGCGCAATGAGCACGTTGAACCAATCCAAGCTCTCTGGCTGATGGCTGTCGACATTGTAATATGTCTTGCTGAGGATAGAGCCAATGGTTAGGAAAGGGGGATTGCGCAGCACCGTCGACTTCTTGCGTCCCCTAGTCTGGCCATGACGATCGCTCGGGCTCCGCAAGCTCAGTAATGATTGTTTATGGGCTAAGGTTCTCGACCGCCGCTCAGTTGCTCTCAAAGAAGCAGTGACATCGGGAGATGGCGGATCTCCAAAGATGAAGAACTTAATGAAGGCAGCAAGAATCAGAACAACAGAAAGCTGTCCCACTATGAGTCCTTGAGTGAATGAGAGTCTAGATGAGCGTTACTAAAATTAGTTGCGAATTCTACCTCAGGCTCACGGGATGATGACCTACGTTGGCTCATTGTAAGATGGCCACGTCTCTGACGACATTTCTGCCTCGCCCCTTTAGGTATCCCGTCAGAATCAACCGGAAATTGAGCTCGTAGAGTGGTGACAGGTTACGAAGCTCAACTCTGTGTGATCAATGGCGGCTCCCAACCACTTAATCTTTGTCCTCCACTAAAAGACAAGTCTCAGCTCAGAAGCGAGAGAGGGTCGTGGGTGACATGCACAGACCGCAGCGCTTTACTCCAGTAAGACGGCAAATACTAGCTCAAGGCATAGTTCATGGCCCAAGTCGTAAGTTTTCAGCTGTTGTGTTTTTATCGTAGACGTTTCCCGAAGGCTTTGAACTTGATACTGTCCCTCATTTTTCATCCATAGTGACCCGTGGTTGTTGCTTGTGGTAGTTGGAGCTTGCCGCATTCGGGGCCTATGCACGTAGCGGGGCCGCCATACGTCAGTCAATCCACAGCCACTCACTCACTCACTCACTCATCGACTGTGGTCTCATGCTATGCCAAAGGACCCTCATTATTGGAACAACGAACGACACGCTGACCAATCCGAATGCACAATTACAGAACGACACGACAGAGTCATCAACTGCTAGTTGAATATTCCCTAATATCAGCTTTCATCCACGGAGGCCCTTTGAAGGGCAGGCCTCAGTTCATCGACTAACGGATCGCTCTCAACAACGACCTTCGGCAATCCTCAGTCGCCCATCATGGACGTCTCGCAAGCTGTGTCGGGGTACATCTCCAAGATCGTCACTCCCGCTGGAGACACTTCATCGACAAAGATGAAGACGTTACTCTTGGATCGTGAGACTGTTTCTATTGTATCCACAGCTGTCACCCAGTCCTCATTATTGAACCATGAGGTGTACCTCATCGATCGCTTGGACAACGCGGGACGGGAAAAGATGCGTCACTTGCGATGCTTATGCTTGGTGCGGCCATCGCCAGAAACCATCCAACTACTCATTGATGAGTTACGCGATCCAAAATATGGCGAATACTATTTGTATTTCACCAATGTCGCCAAGAAGTCGGCCCTGGAACGTCTGGCAGAGGCCGACGATCATGAGGTCGTGAAATCAGTTCAAGAAGTATTTGCAGACTATACTGTCATCAACCCTGATTTATTTTCCCTCGGTATTACTCTACCACAACATCGCATTTGGGCGGGGAGCCCCGACACGTGGAATCCGGACTCTCTGCAACGTTGTACGGAAGGACTTATTGCAGTGCTCTTGTCATTGAAGAAGAAACCCCTGGTGCGGTACCAGAAGAGCAGTCCACTAGCGAAGAAGCTGGCATCTGAGGTGCGGTACTTGATGACACAAGAAGACCAGCTCTTCGACTTCCGGAGGGTAGACACGCCGCCCATCCTATTAGTACTCGATCGTCGAGAAGACCCGGTGACACCACTCCTCACTCAGTGGACGTATCAAGCCATGGTGCATCACCTGCTCGGCATACAGAATGGACGCGTCGACCTGAGCGATGTTCCCGAAATCCGGCCGGAACTCAAAGAGGTCGTGCTCTCCCAAGACCAAGATCCTTTCTTCAAGAAAAACATGTACTTGAACTTTGGTGACCTAGGAGGCAACATCAAGGAGTATGTGGAGCAGTATCAATCAAAGACTAAAAACAATGCGGACATAGAGTCCATCAATGACATGAAGCGATTCATCGAGGAATACCCGGAATTCCGAAAGCTTTCGGGAAACGTGAGCAAGCACGTTACCTTGGTCTCAGAATTGAGCAGGCTAGTCGGGTCCGAGAACTTGCTCGAGGTGAGCGAGCTGGAGCAGAGCTTAGCCTGCAACGACAATCACAATACCGACTTGAAGGTCAGTCCAATCATCTGTCTCCCAGTTTAACCCCCGAGACTTTGCGAAACTAACCTTTTGCCAGAATATCCAAAGATTGGTACAGAACCCGACAGTCTCGGCAGAAAACAAGGTCTGCCTTGTTGCTTTGTATGCTCTGCGCTATCACAAACAGCCCTCAGCCCAAGTAGCAATGCTATCGGACCTTCTCGTCTCTGCTGGAGGCGTGCCGCCCCGCCAAGCAGATCTAGTTAACAAGCTGTTGACATATCATTCCTCGCTGCACTCTTCTCAAAGTCAGGGTGGGATATCGGATATCTTCGAATCAGGAGGCATCTTTTCTGGCGCTACAAACCGATTCAAAGGACTAAAAGGAGTCGAAAATGTGTACACGCAACACAGCCCTCTCTTGGAGTCTACCCTTCAGGACTTAGTGAAAGGACGATTGAAAGAGCAACAGTATCCATTCGTCGAAGGCGGGGGCTCTACTAGAGACAAGCCACAGGATATCGTTGTGTTCATTGTAGGAGGAGCTACATATGAGGAGGCCAAGATGATTGCTGGCATCAACGCATCAACACCAGGAGTGCGCCTGGTTCTAGGTGGCACATCGATACACAACTCTTCAACCTTCTTGGAGGAGGTCGAAGATGCTACGTCTTCGTGGCCTGAGAGCCGCGTGAGGAGGTAATCAATGACGACCGTGTTTGAAGTATTTGCCGTATTATAAGCCTGATTAGAATCATAGCCTAATAATGAAACTTATAAATCATATAAGGTCATTTGTTTATAAGTATCAGGATTGCGACGCAAGGGCGAATTATGCATATATGCATATTGACTGGTGATGAAGCTCAAGTATACTTAGTAGTAGTACTACGAGTACTCGTACAACCGCCACTTATCTAGAGAAAAAAAAAATTGGAGACCACAGCCGAACCGCGTTGGACCCTGAAAAGGTCGTGCACCTCCCTATACTGATCATGATCCTACTCTAGAGGCAGCTTCTCTCGCTGCACAAGTACGAAATCATCATGCACGCGATTTTGCGCGCAAGAACAGCCAGAGCACCATGTTTTCGGCTAGGGCGCCAGGTATCTAGGAGAAGTCTGGCGACCGTCGCCGATGATTCAAGGTCAAGCCTGTCCACCCGCTCACGATCCAAGCGCAAAGCCCGCTAACTTCTATTTCTAGACCTTTTGATGTCGTCGTTATCGGAGGCGGGCACGCCGGTGCAGAGGCTTGCGCCGCCGCCGCCCGATTGGGCGCGCGCACTGCCTTAATCACCCCGAGCATCGAGAATCTGGGAACTTGCTCCTGTAACCCAAGCTTTGGAGGAATTGGCAAAGGCACCATTATCCGAGAGATTGATGCTCTAGATGGGCTGGCTGGTCGAATTATCGACAAAGCTGGCGTGCAGTTCCATTTGCTAAATCGCAAGAAAGGACCTGCAGTATGGGTTAGTATTCATTGCAATGTACAGTCTCCCGCTCTTTCTAACTCCTCTTCGATACAGGGTCCCCGCGCGCAAATCGATCGAAGTCTTTACAAGAAGCATATGAGATCCGAACTCGAATCGTATCCGAATCTGTCCGTGGTCCTCGACAGTGTCTCCGACATCGTACTCGCCCAGGATGAAGCATCGCGATCCGAAGGCGGTCATGGTAGAATCGCCGGCGTTCGACTTGAGTCAGGCCGCGTTCTACCGACATCAAACGTCATCATCACCACAGGTACATTCTTGGGGGGCGAGATTCATATGGGCCTCCAAGTCTATCCCGCTGGCAGGTTAGGGGAAGCTGCAACCTTTGGCTTGAGCAAATCTTTGAAGGACGCTGGCTTCGAGCTCGGTCGTTTGAAGACGGGAACTCCCCCACGAATCGATAAGGGCACCATAAACTACGAAGGCCTGGAGGAACAGAAGGGGGACCAGCCTCCCATTCCATTCAGCTACTTGAACGATACCGTTGCGGTCCAAGATCAACTTACGTGCAGCCTCACTTACACGAATGATGCCACCCACGAGGTTGTCCGACAAAATCTAGACAAGACCATTCATATACGGGAGACTGTAAATGGTCCGAGATACTGCCCTTCATTGGAGTCTAAAGTCATTCGCTTCCCGCACAAAGAGCGCCATATCGTGTGGCTAGAGCCCGAGGGATTCGACAATAACGTCATTTACCCCAATGGACTTTCCATGACGGTTCCAGCAGAGGCTCAAGAACAAATTCTACGTACGATTAAAGGGCTGGAGAGTGTGAAGATGCTGCAGCCTGGGTATGGCGTGGAATACGACTACGTTGATCCCCGGGGCTTGAAATCCACGTTGGAGACAAAGGCCATTGGCGGATTGTACCTTGCTGGTCAGATCAACGGCACGACGGGATACGAGGAAGCTGCAGGTCAAGGAATTGTTGCCGGAATCAACGCTGGCCGAGCCGCGGCTGGTCTTCCGGGTGTGGCCTTGAAACGGTCTGATGGTTATATCGGTATCATGATTGATGATCTTATTACCAAGGGCGTGACTGAGCCTTACCGAATGTTCACGTCTCGAAGCGAGTTCCGTATGGCAGCAAGGGCAGACAATGCAGATCTTCGCTTGACGGAAAAGGGGAAAGACTGGGGCGTTGTCTCGGACCAACGCTGGAGTGCATTCAAGGATGAGAAGCAGAAGATGGACGACCTGACTAAAGCGCTTGAGTCGGTATCATACAGCTTCGCGCAGTGGGGCCAGCACGGCTTCAACATTCGAAAAGATTCTGCTCGGCGAACGGGCATGGATCTACTTCAGATCGTCCACAACACCCAGTCTCGCATTACCGTCGACGCGCTCGACTCAGCGATCCCCGGCGTCGCTTCATACTCGCCTCGGGTCAAGGAGCGGGTAACAATTGAATCCGCGTATCGTCCCTTTATCAAGATGCAGAGTGCAGAGCACGGCAGATTTGCCAACGACGAGAGCATTCAACTGCCCCTAGATCTTGATTACAACACTGTACCCGGGCTTGCAATCGCAGAGCAACAGGCTCTCAACAAGACTCGTCCTGAGACCCTCGCCCAGGCTCGAAGAGTTGAAGGTGTCACACCTGCAGGGAGCTTAAGACTTTTGGCTTATGTTCGTCGGTCTAATATGCGGACGGCCGATTCCATGCTCGCGAGTGCACCATAATTGTAACGATATCACATTTAATAGAGGCGTTCTGGGGGGCCAGGGACATTACATCGGACCAGACAGGCAGCATAGCTACTTCGTTTCACCTATTCTTATATCACACATGTCAACATCATTTGTACCATACGACCTATTTGGATAGCACATGACACCACGCACAAAACAAACGAATAGACCAAATTACAATACATGAGTAATCTTACACAGATGCGAACATAGCAATAGGGCACTCTGAGGGATGAGGACTGAGCCGCCATCAATAGAAGTAGCGTTTCATTGTTATTATTTCTTCGTCCCAGATTTGGGTTTGTTCAATATCTTTACAGCGTCTTTACTATACACATAACTCGCTCCACTCCAAACAGTGGTAGCAGCAACTACGTATCTACAAACACAAAGTTAGCTTTGCATACCTGCCTAGCGGAAGGAATAAAACTTACTGCATGATTTGTAGTGCTGGCCCTAGGTCGTACGTCACAAGGGGCGCCGCGGTTGTTACGCCGATTAGGCCGACTTGGAACAAGGTGTTATACTTGCTAATAGTTGTGGGATGAACTTCGGCCGACGGCAGTGAGAAGTCCCAGTATCGGGCGAATGTCTTTGGCGGAGGTAAGGAAATCCAGCGATAGTAGATAGCCGCGATTCCGAGGCCGACATCACGTCCTAGGATAATCACAGCCAACCAAGCTAGATAGCATTCCATTAGCATATATCATAGATAGGCGAGAGCGCTTAGCACAGTTCCAACCTACCAGGAAGTGCCCCTTTCACAGCCAAGCAAACCGTCAAGATGGTCATCAAAGTTTTGTCCGCCATTGGGTCAATGACAGTTCCTACGACCGTCTTGCTATTCCATTTGCGCGCGATCCACCCATCCACAAGGTCGGTTATACCGGCATAGGCGAATAGGCCTGCAGCCCAAGCATGATAATCATGTAGGACTAAGTAGCCAACTACGGGTGCGGCAGCTAAGCGAGAGAAGGTGAGGATATTCGGCACAGTATAGATGTCTTCGTGTAGCGTTGATTGCTCTGAGCTCTTCGGCGTGGGTGCGGGTGGCGTGTTCGGGAGGGGTTTTCGGTCTTGTCTGTAGTTGAAGATTGTCGTTAACATCCAAATGCTCAGAATTCTGCAAACCATTCCCATGTAGCATACTCATTGCTCGGCAACTTGTTGGGTTGCTGGGAGCTCCAACGAGGCAGAGACGTCGTAAATACGCATCGTCGTCTAATCGGGGCGGCGAATCTCTGCAGGTTCGAAGCCGGCCTTGAGGTGCGGCCGGCCAGCCTGACAGAGAGCAGCATGGCGCCGTTGCAATTTATTGACCATGCCACTCATCAAATGCTGGCAGATGGGCAATCCACGAATTTCGTGATGTTGCGGCGCGACGTGCTTGAATTTCGGTCTGGTTAGGAGCATAACCCCGTTTGCTTGGTAAGTCGCAGGGTCCTGCCGGCTCGGCTGGCTTTCTGCGCCTGCGGCCCTGCGGGATCCATCGGCTTGGTGTTCCCAGTCACTAGATGGGGATTAGATGTGGATTGGTAAGCGGGACAAGACAATTTTGGAATATTAACAATTAAGCGAGTCGAAGAAGTAGAGTAAAAACAATATGCTCATTGTGTAAGTTGATTATCTACTTGAATAGTAATTCCCTGGCCATCTGCAGGCTCAAGATTAGAACTGCGGAGAGTTGTCCATAATCGTAACTTCCTCCCCAGGATTGAATGGTGGCAGTCCTATGTAAGGACAGCCGGCGCAGCGGAATGCATCGCCCAGACTGCAGCTACCGCATGAGCCGACCTGACCCTTGACTGTGAAGTCTGATTCCAAATCATTTAGGTCGTTACTCGTAAGCTTCATCTCTTGAAGGTCCTTGTCTGCCTGGGCGCGTCGGTTATCGTCATCCGCGTTGAGCCGTTCTGCCAAGCCGCATGTACAGTCTTTACAAGCCCTCTTCCGACGACCAGGCTTTGGCTGGCACTCTGGGGCTGTTGAAAAATGATGTTAGCATCTTTGAGATGTGTAGAGAGAGGAGAGCGACTCACGAGGCTGGGGGTATGGTCTTTCTAAGTCTTCCTTGGTCAACAGATCGTCTTCATCAACCAGTTCGTCGTCATCATCCAGTTGATTCAAATCAATCTGAACGACGCCGTTGCCCCCGGCCGCAGCAACACCGTTTCCATTGGTATTGCCATTCGCGTTGCCATTTTTCTTCCTCTTTCCTCCGAAACTGAGTTGTATTGTAGTTTCCTCGACCTTCTCGAACCGGCTGTCCTTTCTTTGTATTAGCCCAGCTAATGTAGGCTCTGCGACCGGCAGCGGTCCATCTTGTGCCTCTAAAATTGCACCATCTTTCATCGATGCCGCCAATAAGTCGTACACCGTGCGAGTTAGCCACTGGAGGGCCTCGCTGCGTCGTGCCCCGCTAGCATCTGTGAGAACCACCACAAGATCGTAGGTCGCTTCCGGAAGTTTGACTAAACCACTTGCTAGACGATCAAGCATCTGCAGGTCCGATGTAGAGTGGTTATATGTTGAATAAATATCTCTGAGGGCTGCTTCCTGGCCTGCAACTGATGCCGGCGCAAGCAGCAGGGTGCGGGGGTCGCTAACGTCGGTACCCTTCATTATGACGAAACCAGGGTATGCGCCTATGCCAAGTGATACAGTGATGGGGGGGCCTCGGTGGTTGAGAATCTTTTGCCTGAATTTGAGAAGAAAGCTGTGAGAAGATGTTATTGATTAATAAGTGCTATGACGACCTTGTGCGGGAGAATGCTTTCTTAACTTTTTCAACATTCTGGCCGAGATCGGGGCACGTGATCCTAAAGTAGTGAGGTAACTTAGTGAATACCCGTACGGGTCCAATGCTTTTACCTCCCACCCTAATTACATCTCCTAGGAAAAGGCTCGTCTTAGCAATGCTTATCTGCGCAACCGTTCCGCGTTGGGTTCTTATCGATTCTATTTGTCAAGCTTACCATTGCATGTTCTCGGCCTTGCACAGAGGCTTCGACTAAAACTTCCCGAGCAGGCTAATATCTATTTTCTGATTATTCCGTAATTACACATGTGAAATCTGCAGGGCCCCTTTACTTCGTCGCTCAATATCACGTTTAACAATATGAGGGACATTGACAAAATGTGCCGCTGAGAATACGGCGCGCAGATCTCAACCCTGTTGAACCATTCCAACAAACTACTCCGTACTCGACCAAATAATTCTTAGAAGTCTTCTGTCAATTTTTTTTAAACATCCTAGGTGTTGGGCTCTTTTTTAACCACGATACCCTCTTACAGTTGTTAGACAGGTAGCCGTGTCGGACGGTCTGCAGAAGGCAAATTGTTCGGAAAAGGTAGCCTACTCAACGTTTTTTTTTTTTTTTTTTTTTTTTTTTTTTTTTTTTTTTTTTTAATACCAAAAAGAAAAACGATTTTTAAATTAGTTAAAAAAAAATTTTGAAAATTTTTTCATTAATATAATAA